>CAODLS012545021.1:0-17451 GCA_948243855.1 Flueggea neowawraea
GAAGAACAACCATAATAAACTAACTTAATGAAGTCGCTGATCTTCCTTACTCCTCATAATCTCAACCACAAGTAACTGATTCCTCTTTTCAGTTGTTACAGGAATGTGGTACCTTTCACCAACATTTACTGATTAGACTAAATCCACCTCTCCAATCATGTCAATGGCAGCCCATTCACACTGGTAGAGGGAAACTAGCCAAAAGATCCCTTTTAGCCAAGTACCTGAGAATCCAACCTTCGTGAACGACATGGAAAGTAGCTAAACAAAAACCACTGCAAGGATTTCTTGTTATCCTAACAGCTACCCGTAAATGTTTATAGGAATAGGAACCTTCATTGAATGTGCCCACAAACACTTCACAATAAGAAGTCCAGCTTTCAGAAATTATTAACACTGTAAGCCATGAATTCTGTCTCAACAAAAATTCACCAGCGGACATGGGAAGTCCCAGGACATCAAAATCCCTAACGTTAGGGCTAAACCCTCTAGGGTTTACTACATACCCAGATACACTAACCAGATACACAACACACTGACCAACAACATTTCCGTTGGAAGACACAATTCCAACATAAACCCCAAAGTATAGCAAAATTTTCTTTTTAAAGCAAAAGCCCACAAAACAAAACAAATATAGTGAAGACTCAGAAACCACAACGCATTGATTTACACTTAATCTACATAAAGAGAGACATGCAAAAAAAAATTATACAAAAAAACTTATTTCGACCATAAACCCTAACCGTACAAGAAAAAAAGAACTAATATAAATTACAAAAACCACTAATCCACACTAAACCACAATCAACAAAACCAAAAAAAATGCTAAAGTCCACTACATTATCACAAACCCAAAAACACAATAAAGATACAAAACTAAAAAATAAACCTGAAGATTGTGTTCCTTGATGTGGGCCCAGATCTTCTTGACAGCTACAGCACGAGAAGCCTCTGGAGTTCCAACAAAGTCTCTCAGAGCAGGGGATACAGGTACTGGTTTCTGGAGCCCACCACCGGTCCTTCCGGTTGTCGCTTTCTTGGGCTTCAACTGAGTGGTGGCTGACTTTGCGGCGGTTTTCGCTGGAGCCAAAAGTGCCCTGCACGCCCCAAAAACCCTAGAAGTTGCGAACGACATTTCCGGTATTGTTTAAGCTCTTCTCGGTGTTGTGTCTATTGTGCGCGTGTCTTGGAGCTTTCCTAGGTTTTGGTGGCACCAGGCCAGCTCATTATATTAAGAGTCGCGGTGTAGAGTAAAGAGACAGCGACTTACTACGAGCCGTGATTGTCAAATTTGTAAGTTTTTCTTTTATTTGTTTTTTCTTCTATCTTCGGTTTTTTTTTTTAAAAAAAAAAGAAATCAAATCAATTTTTTTTATTTCATTGTTTAGATAACAATAAAATAATAAAAAAAAATTAAAATAGAGAAAAATTTAAGCATAGGTATTTTTCTCTCTAAATAGAAGAGAAATTGAAGAATTGAGAAGAATTAATAAGTGTAGTTACACTTTTGTTCTCTTTACTACAATTAATAATAAAATAAAGTGTGGACAAAATAATATTTAACATAGAAAGAAAATCAAATTTATTTCATAGTTGTCCATACAAAAGAAGGGAAATTACATTTAGTTCTCTCCTTTTCTCTCATTAAAGTAAATGAACTTTATTTTCCTTTCTTTTCTTTTATCTTGTGTTACTAAAGATACAAACGAAAGTTTAGTGTTTCATAATTTCTTTACTGTAGCATGTCTAGTATTACTCCTTATCTCACTCCACAAATAAATATATTTTAATCAAATTTTGTGTTTAACTTGTATTAGAACTTGTGTAATATTGTTTATTTTAGTTTTTTTAATATTTCATTGATAAAAATTAATAAAAGTGTAAAGAGTTGAATAGTAACTCCATATATATGTAGAATCTCTATTGAGTTGGATAAATTTTTATTAGTAAAATATTGAATTGGGGAGTTGAGTGATGAATGTGAGTAATGGTGTTATTAGATTAAGTTTGAATTTTGAATTGAATTAGTTAAATAAAATATAATATTTTATGGAGGATTATAAGAAATAGTGTTAGACATGCTCATCCACATTATGGTGGAATTTATTTAGAAAGAAGGAAAAGTTTTGATCTTGGCATCGAGAAAGAACATGCAACATCGACAGAGTCTATTTAGACTCTCAAACATCAAGGATGACAAATTTTGCAAGTGCTTGGCACATAATTTCCAACTGCACTGTGGGTTACTTGCAAATGAAAAGACTTTTGGGAAACGATTCATCGGCCACTTCAACAATAATCAGAATCCAAACCTTTAAAAGTCAAGGAAGTCTCGTTGAATATCAGAAGCTAACTCTCAGGAAGCATCAGATTGAGGTTGATTCTCCCATTGCACCAATAGCTGGAGAACGAAGCAGCCTTGCTGAAGAATGTGACGTGAATCCAAAATGGCACTGGGATGGAGAAGGGGCTGATTATCCAGGAACTCTACTAGTAGAGGAGCTTGGTTCAATAGAGAATCCCCGATGCATCGTTTGAGTTTGGAAACATGGAATACATTATGCACCTTAGCGATGGAAGGTAAAGCAAGCTTGTAAACCACAGAACCAATGCGTTCTAGGATCTGAAATGGACTGAAAAATCTTTTAGAGAGTTTGGAGGAGCGGATTGGTGTGAGAGTAGATTGGCGGTACGATTGTAGCTTAATAAAGACCCAATCGCCTACAGAGAAAGTGACATCAGTATGACCAAAATTAGCTTGGTTCCGCATTCTTGTTTGAGCTCTCAACAAATTAGATTTCAATGTGTCTAGAATAGTGGTTCGAGATTTAAGCAAATCATCAACAACGGCAACAGAGGAGGATCCAGCGAGATATTCAAGTAAGGAAGGTGGAAACCGGCCATAAATAGCTTCAAAAGGAAACATGCCTATAGAGGAATGATAGGCTGTGTTGTAGTGCCATTCAGCCCAAGGGAGGAAAAGGAACCATTGATGAGGGTGATCTGCTGTAAAACAGCGCATAGAGTCTTCGAGACAGCGGTTAACTACCTCAGTTTGGCCGTTGGATTAGGGGTGGTAGGCACTACTCATGGCCAATGTAGTGTCCTGCAATTTAAAAAGCTCATGCCATAAAGAGCTAGTAAAAACGGGGTTTCGATCTGAAATTAAACTTGTTGGAATGCCATGGAGACGTACTATGTCTCACATAAAAATTTGGGCAACTTGAGGGGCTATGAACTGAGAACCCAGGTCAGAAAAATGAGCTTGCTTGGATAAGAGATCAACGACCACCATAATCATAGTCTTACCGAAAGAAGGCGGTAGATGAGTAATGAAATCAAAGGAAATTGATTCCCAAATCAGTCCTGGTATAGGTAGGGGTTGGAGGAGGCCTTGGAGAGCCTTGTTAAATGGTTTGACACTTTGACAAACAACACATTTGGAGACAAAATCCTGCACTGCCTTGCGTAATTGAGGCCAGTAGAAAAGTTGTACAATCCAAGCCATAGTATATTGTATGCCAGCATGCCCACCACTGGGAGTGTTGTGGAACTCAGCCAAAATCAAAGGGTGGCAGGGGCACTAATACTCGCCCTTTGAACATCACTAAACCATCACAAAAAGAATAATCTGGATAATCAGCAGGTGTCGTTTGAATAGTGTCAACAAACTTCATAGAGGAAGGAGTAGTTGACCAAAACTGGCGCAAAACACTCCATATTGCAGTAGTAGGTTGAGAATAGGCCTGCAAGACAGAAAACATAGGTGTAGATAAACAAGACAGAGCATCAGCAGGGCCATTGTCATTCCCAGGCTTATAAGTGATCTCAAAATCATAACCCAGCAATTTAGTAAGCCATTTTTGTTGTTCGGGAGTCTAGATGGTTTGACTAATAAGAGACTATAGGCTTTGGTGATCTGTTTGAATGATAAAACGATGTCCCAACAAATATTGCCTCCATTTGCAGATTGCTTCTGTGATGGCATACATTTCTCAAGCATAAGTCGAGGAGGACTGCATGCGAGGGTACATCTGTTTGCTAAAATATGCCAAAAGATGCCCATTTTGAGATAGGACAACTCCAATACCCGAGCCAGATGCATCGGTTTGGAGGATGAAAGTATCAATAAACATGGGAAGAGCAAGAACTGGAGTGTTGATCATTGTAGCTTTCAAGTTTTCAAAAGCATGGGTAGCTTGCTGTGACCAAATAAAGGCATGCTTGCGTACTAGGTCTGTGAGTGGAGCAGCTAGAGATGCGTAATATGGGAAAAACTTGCGATAATAGCCTGTTAAACCGAGGAAACCACGCAAAGCCTTGAGAGTTGTGAGCAACGGCCAATTCTGAATGGCACGAATTTTGTCCAGATCCACCGAGACACCTTGGCCTGATACTCGGTGCCCTAAATAGCTAATCTCAGTACATCCAAACTCACATTTGGACATTTTAGCAAACAGGTTGTTAGCTTCCCAAACAGAGAAAACATCCTGTAAATGCTATACGTGCGATGCCCGGAATCACTGTAGACTAAAATATCATAAAAAAAAAGAGAACAAATTTTGTAAAATTGACCAAAAGATGGAATTCATGAGGGCCTGAAATGTTGAAGGGGCGTTCGATAAGCCAAATGGCATTATGAGAAACTCGTAATGGCCTTCATGAGTCCGAAATGCTGTTTTGGCGATATCCGAAGGATGAATCCGAACTTGGTGGTAGCCAACTCGGAGATCCAGCTTAGAAAATATCTGAGCACCAAAAATTTCATCAAAAAACTCATTGAACGTAGGAATGGGGAGCCAGTCTTTTACCGTAACAGCATTCAGGGCCCTATAGTCGATGAAAAAATGCCATGAGTGGGTAATGATTATTGCTAGGCTGGATGATACCTTCTTTGAGCATTTCGCCACAAGCCCTCAATTTCTAATTTTTGGAAGTGTGGGTAATGGTAGGTTTGACATTAAGGGGCGGTGTATTTGGTAACAGAGGGATATGATGATCCATATGGCGGGGTGGATGAAGCCAAATGGTGTAAAGAAAACGTTTGAGAATTTGTGTAAGAGGGTGTGGAAGGTAGACACGGAGAAGGAGGAAGCATTTGGATTGATGGGAGGTGTCGGGTTCGATGGTATAGGGTCAATGGAGAGGTGATAATACTAGGTTGTGGCTTGCATATGGGCTTATCGTTTGAGGCCAGAAGCTGAAATAGAAGAGAGGCGTGGCTGTTGTAGCCCATGGAGTTGTGTAGGGGCCCCTTTGTGGTGGAACTCCATCCATAAATTCTTGGAGTTGAATAGAACAGGGCCTAACTCTGCCAACCATTGAACGCCCAGAACGACGCCGACTCCTTAAATGTGTAACAGCAATAAATCCATAGAAAATTCAATGTCATTGACTTTTAGGGGAATGTTGTGGCAGCTTCCTCCACATCCGATGGTATCGCCATTACCGACAGTAACCTTCAGGTGAGATGAAGGCTGGACGACTAAGCCCAGATAAGTGGCCATCCGAGATTGTATGAAATTGTTGGTAGAGCCTCCATCAACTAAGAGCACCATCTTGTGCCCTCGGATCGAGCCAACCAATTTTAAGCTGGGCTGAACAAGCAAGTCGGTGAGAGCATGAAAAGAGATCAGAGGCGCGTTCATGGCAACACTATCGAAAGCTTGTGGTAGAGGCACCTTGGCTGGCTTTAGTGTAGAAGGAATTGAATCTCGTAAATTCAACTCGTCACCATCAACAAGAAGGCAGAGGAACTGAGGAGACTTACAATGATGCCCAAGCACAAACTGAGCGTCACAATTGTAGCAGGGGCCTTTCTCCCGACGAGCCGCCATCTCCATCGCGGTGAGCTTCTTGACCGGAATGGGGGAAGATTTTGGATGGACAATGGAAGGAGGTGATGTAGAGAAGGTGTTTGTAGTATTGTGTGAACTGGGATTAGAAATGGGTTTAGTAGTGAAAGTTTTGGTAACATCCTTGTTAGTATTGCATTTTTCCTTTACCAGTTTGACCATGCCCATGACATCATTGAGGTTTTGGGGCCTCAAAATAGAGAGTTCCCGCTGGATGTCATCACATAGGCCTGAAATAAAACAGTTCAATAAGTTTGTTTGGCTCAAACCAGTGATCTGAATGGACAACATCTCAAACTCGCAAAGATAAGCAGAGTCGGTGGTGGTCTATTTAATCTTATAAAATTGAGCTTCATGATTTAAAAAAGATGAGGGTCCGAAGCGGTGCTCCATTTGGCGAGAAAAATAAGACCAAGTTGAGAGTTGGGAGGTAGTATGCAACCAATGATATCATTGCAAAGCAGGTTCGGTCATGTAAAAGACAACAATGATGAGCTTTTGGTCTTCTGGGATACCATGATAAAGAAAGAAGTGTTCAATTTGGAAAAGCCAGCCATGGACGTTATTCCCAGAGAAAAGAGGAATCTCAAGTTTGGGGAGTCGAGGGTGTACCGAAGAAGATGCGTCAGAGGATGGAACCACGGGTGGAGAAAAACAAAATGACGAAGATGATGAGTGAGTGGGAGGTTGAGGTGGGGTTGTGTGATGGGTCTGGGTGAGGGTGAAAGTAGGAGATGGTGGAAGGGGTAGCAATGGAGATAAGAGAGGTTGTTTCTCTAGTTTGGTGAGCCTGACCGAGACATCGGCAATGGATTTCTATAAAATTTCCACAGTGGTGGTGGTTTGGGTAACAGTGTTGGTCGGTTTGTCTAATTAGGTGGAGATTTTGGCAAAATTTTCCTCTATGGTCATGGATCGAGTAGTAATACCCTCCGCCATCACTTTCAATGAAAGCACCAAATGATGCAAACAATAGGGACAAAGGCTGACAATCGTGGGTATAGCAGGGAATATTAAAAGAAAGCGAGCGAGAGAGAGAGAGAAGAGAACAGAAGGAAGGAGACAGAAGAGATAACAGTCAAAAAGCAGTAAAGAAGAGAGAGAAAAAAAAAGTCAAAGGTGAGTGATGGATATTTGAATAGGGAGCTTTAGCAAATTTGTTGTATGTTAAAACAATATAGGGAAGAAAAAATGCAAGCTATGAAAAAAGTTCAGCAAATAAAGTGATTATAAAATCTTTGGTTAAGAATACCACAATATAAATAAGCAACAACTAAAAAATTCATAAGTACTTGTTTTCTGTCTCTAAAAGCCAATTATTCCCTAGATTAATTTTAATCCTATACAATTTTAGCTTTAATTTAATATGTGCAATGATGTGTACTCGCTCTGATATATGTTCTATTGTTGGTTTAGTTAGTTGATTTCAATCAAATTTTGGTTACAAGCATTAGAAAGCTATGAAAGCAATTATAAGATATCTAAAAGAAAGAATGGCAAAATCCACCGTGGTCCCTAAGTTTTGACTATATCTCTTTCGCGGTCCCTTAGGTTTCAAAATTAGTCATTTCAATCACTCGCTCTTAACTCCATTATTTTTAACGATAAAAGGGAAATGTCAACAATGCCTTTGCCTAATAGTCAGAACTCATTCCCTCTCTCTTGTCTCTCTTTCACACTTTTGTTCCATTATCTCTGTCTCTATCTTTCCTTCCTTACTTCCCCCAAAACCTCCACCACCACCCCCGCCGCTGCCAAAACCACTCCCTCTTCCACCACAATGACCATCACCACCAAAATCACCTTCTCTCTCTCTCTCTCCCCTTCGTTATATAAAAAATGCATCTCCACTCTCAATTCAAAACCTATCTCCACTCTCTATCTCCACTTTGAGAGCAACGTCTAAAATCATTTGAAATCAGTTAAATTTTTTTTGTTCTAAAAATAAGAGGATGAGGTGATTTCGGTGACGACAACGAATGACTTGAAGAAAAAGGTAGAAATATGGCCACTTTGATTTTTGTAATTTCAAGTTATATTAGAATTGAGGATTCTAGATAGGATGTGAAGAATAACAAGGAGGGAGTGGGGGTGGTGGATGTGGTCGTGGATGGGTGAGGAGTGGTGTTTCCGGTGGTGGTGGTGGAGGTGAGACAAGCCTTAGAGGAAGATGGGTAAAGGAGATCGGCACATAAATCATTGTCAAAATTAGTGTCGTGAAGAGGTTAATGACGCCAAAAAGCCATCTCATCCTCTTGCAAAAACAAATGTTACTATTGATGTTGGTGTTGATGTTGTTGTTGATGATGATGATCTTGCGATGGCTGGATCTCCTTGGCAGATGATTGCTCACCTGTAGGCAAAATGGCATCGTCGAATTTAGGAACAACAAATTTCTTGGAAGATATTTGCGCTTGCTCTGCGTGACCACTTGGTCGTTCTACCATAAAAGCTCCATAATATCATCATCAGGCCTGTCAAACCCAAAAAATGCATTAGCTTTCAATACTCAATAAATAAGAAGTAATTTTAGTTTGTATTGGAAAAGGTGGGCGTCTGCATTCTTATTTTTGTAATTTCAGTTTGTATTTGAATTGCTCTGATGTTGATTTAGGGTGGTTCGGGCTTGCCAGTGATGACTGATATTGGTTGGTTCAGGCTTGGCATTGGTTTTGGTTGGTGTTAGTGGTGTCAATGATGACTACTGTGATGGGCTCTGGCGGCGGTTGCAGTGAGGAGTGCTGATGACTACTGTGATGGGCTACTATGGTGGTGAGAAGTGGTGTATTGATTGATGGATGAAAGAGATGAGAGATTAAATTATAAGGGTATTTGTATCATTAAATTTTAAAATTAGTAGGTCTCATATGCCATGTCAAAAAATATGATGTCTCCCGTTATATTTGATTTGACTAATATTGATAGGTCTAGGGATGGGAACGACTAATATTGAAACCTAAGGGACTGCAAGAGAGATATGGTCAAGCCTCAAAGATCGCGGTGAATTTTGTCAAGATAGAAAATATTGTTGTTTATGTTATTGAAGACAAGATTTACATCTATTTGGGTATTCAAATGCTGATTGAGGATGAGACCTTAGACAACGTGAATCCACTTCTGGTTGTGCATTCCTCTAAATAGTGGCACCTTATCTTGGATAATGTAATTAACAGCGCTAGGCACCCTTACAACACTAAGACCTTTTATTGCCCTAGGCGAGAGGCACCATAAAAGGCATTCGCCTGGGTGAAGTAAAGTGCTTGTCATGATAAAATGTAATAATTAAAGTCAAGCAAAACAATGCATAAAGTCAAGCAAAACACTTCTTAAAACTATTGTTTTTAGAATACAAATTCTATCTTTAGAAGTTATCTAATTCTATAATATCACTATCCTCATTATTTAAGCTAGCGTCAAGTCCACTAGATTTTATAACCTCAAGCTCCTCCTCGAATTCCTCATCTATAATTTTTGGTCTAAAAATTGAAACTTTAACAGTTGAGGATGCTCTTGTTGCTAGTGACCTTGTGTTCCTCTTCTCTCCAACATTAGTTGCCCTAGACACTTCACCCTATGTCAAGTTATCATCTTCAAAAACCAACTCATTTTCAGCAATTTGGGGAACCATTCATCACAATCATCTAATTGTTCCCCTTTTTTTATTAGAACTCAGGAAAACAACATCACCTTTTGGTGAGTTTGTAGATTGCAGAGCGTGTCAATGAATTAAGGTGTTCGTAAACTAAAAAAGAGAATGCAAATTGCACTCAAAATCTTGACTTCTTATTAAATGATTGAAAAACAAGCAAATGGACTTACTCGTTGTTTTGGGTCTTTTGCTTCTTTATGAACAATAGCAAAAAAATAATGATGAAATTAGATTTTATTGAAAATAGAAATTGAGTACAAGAATTTGAGAGAGAAATGTAACAGAAAACAATAGAGAACTAAAGTTGAAGAAAAGATAAATTAACACATGGGGTGTTGTGTTGGAGACCCTGCCGATGCTGCTTTTTCATTGCCTTTTATACTACTTCTGTTAGATTGGCAAACAAGAAATTTCATTTGAATTCCATCAATTCCTCTTGACATTGCTTATTTAGTATATTGTGTTATTTCCTTGCAAGTTTCCTTTCTTCTTTTGTCCCAACCTGCAGTGAATTGATTTCCTCTGACCTTCCTGTCATATCCTGGATTTATGGCAATTCAATGGTGGTCCTCCATCTTTCTACTGTCCTTGGTCATTACTTGCTACGCACAACAACCTGATTTACACTGATTGAGTGTCCTCTTGCTACTGTCCTTGGTCATCTTATGGCAAGATTTACCATGCATAACAAATATTTCCATTCTAGTGTCCTCGAGTCAATAAAATAATTGTCCCATTATCTAACGACCATCACCAGCACATTGCTTCCTTTTTGGTCTTGATTTCATCGCCTCCATAAATTTCTCAAATTATGGTGTAAACAATTGCCCTCCACGTGTTTATGGTTTGAGTAAAACTATAAACGCAGATAAAACTTAATCTTCTGCCATTCCCTTGGGATTAAACTGATTTCCCCTGAAAAAATGGAAAGTCCTCTAGAAGAATTTGTCTTCCTGATAAAATTACTACAACATTCGTACTTTGCAATACTTTGTTTTCCATTAATGTTGCTTTAGAAAACCATAAAAAAATTATGGTGGCCAATAGTAAGCCTACCACTTGAATTAAAAATGACATCATGAGAAATAAAATGGGAAAGCTCTTGAATAAGAAATGATACTTTCACTTTGAACTCTTTGTAATTGTCTTCCTCTCCACTTTGCAACCACTGTTGTTCAAAAAGTATTGTGGTGGCCACGTATGAATTAAAGCAAAGAGGCCTACCATTCAAACCACTCACTATGAACCAACAACAAACCAAAAATCCAAGAAAAACCTTCAATCTAAATGATGGGGTGTCAATCCTACCAAAATAATATTAACTTGCTCAAAAATAATAAATGAATAAAACAGTGAGTAGGGTCGATCCACAGAAACAGGTTAAGAATTGTTTACTTACCAGAAACAGAAATTAAATAAAATTACAGAAATAAATTGAGAAGCTGAATAAGAGAATTAACAAGAATTAAAGTTCGCAATAAACAGTAAAACAACAATAATAAAAGTAAGGAGAAATTAAATAATGAGGAAAGCCCAGCTAAGGTATTTCATTCGTTCAATCCAACCATTCAATCATAGACACGAAAGATAATTATTTAGCATTCGAATAGATAAAGTTATAATTAACGGTGACGCACTCAATTAATCAATCTCTTCTTACCTGATTGATAGCCCCGGGACGCCTTGCAGACTATTTCCCTAACCGATAGACAACCCCCGGGACGCCCTGTAGGATTTAATCTATGGCAGCAGTAAGAACGAAAGAGATATTTATCCTCGCCAGTGAAACTCAAAACGCCGTGATTCATTTAAATTAGATTATTCAATCCCACAACAATGAATAATGCCCAAACCACATACATCCATATTGTTCGTTACCTAGACTATGACTAATGTAGCGCACTATCAATCATAAATAACAATATACCATTCATTCAATTACACAACCGGTCGAATCATGCAATCAATATAAATAATAATAAAGGAAATAAAGTACAGAGATTGAATAAATACTCTAAATACTTTATAACAAATAAAACAAAAGGTCTCACAACCACATTGGATCGAACTTCAGAAATACCTTAACCAGTAAGATTTTTAGTTACACATGTTAAAAGAAAGAACACCAAAAATCATAGAGAAGTTGGCGGCTCTCTTGTGCATGCGTGATAGAATAAGGAAGAGAGAGAGAGAGAGAGAGAGAGAGAAAATAGCTTATATATGTCTCCTCCATAGGAAAAACTACTTTCTCCTTAAAAATAGCTAAAACAATAAAATAAAAGCTAATTGCTTTTAACCCAACAGCAAAACTGAGTAGCAGCCTTCAAAACACGTCCAAAACATGGCCCATAAGTGTGACACGGAGCCCAATGCACAACAGTCAAACTTGGTCAACGCGGCTATTACGACGTGGTCACGTAGAAATGCAGTTTTTGCCAAAATCGCCTTAAAACAGCTCTAAACCTTCATATCTCACCAACATCCATCTAAAACACCAGAGAAGCATAAAAATATAAAAATACATGAATAATAACAATTTATAATGTAAAACAAATCTAAAATGCAATGTCAAGTATGCCTAGAATGCAACCTATCACTAAACATCACTCTTTTGAGTCAAAACCAACTCTTTTAAACCAAACCAAATCCAACCACAAAACCAAGCCTTTTAAAGAGATCAAGACTTTTAAACAAAAATACGCCATCCTTTCTTCAATTCAATTTGAAACAGAATGCTCACCTGCCCATTCTCCTCTGTTGTTGGTATCAACACCAAGCCCAGTCCTCACCATTCGGTCACACTGTCACCATCTCGAGCCAGTGAGGGTGCACTGTTATCATCACAGCGCTAGAGGAAGTCGCTATCCACTGGAGTTTGGAAAATAGAATTGAGTTGCCACCCTTCAGGAGGAAGCTCATGTCCATCGGAATTGAGAGGTCGTCACCATATCTATTGCTGGGAAAACTCCGTCGAGCCGCCATGGAGAGAGCTCGCCATCATTTGTCGTGCTTCAGTTCTAGCCATTGAGCAATTGAAGTCCACTGTCTCCATGAGTTCCATTCTTTTGGCCTTTTTTGATTTTTTTCATTCTCATTTTCTTTTCTTTTCCAGTCAATTCAATTTATCTTATCTACTGTACTTGAAGCCAGAAACTTACATTTTAGCCTTGATTATGAGTTCAATACATTGCAAAAGTAGACAATTTTGTTAGGGAATGACATTGAATTGCTTTGTTATTATTTGAATATACTGCTGTTGAATATTGAAAACCAATGGATAGGCCAACGTATGGGGAAATGCTGTCAAAAATCCTGTAAAAATTTTACTTTTATTTTGTTTATTCTATCAGAAATTCGACTGCAAATCTGGCTCTCGACTCCATTCTCAGTTCTCCACGTTTGTTTGCCATATTTTCTAGAAACGTGTTATTTCCTCTCTGCTTTTTAGAAAATTAAGCTCATAGAAGAAATCTTGTGAAGATATTCACAAGACAAAAATTCTGGAACCCAATCTCTGGAATATTTTTAATCTTCAATTTGCTTTTCCTTTTGATAATCCTAGTGGCACAAGGCCTACTAAGGAAAATTCATTATCCTGAACTGTGTTCTTTACTTTGGCTTGCAGATAGAAAAATAATGGAAGAACAAGAGAATTTTGCAATCTCCTTGGTAGGTCTCAGAGTTTGTAACAAAAAGACTGGAAGCTCTTTTAAGTTCTAACAGCTTAAAATCCCATATTTGAAAGATTCCAAAGAGGAAGACAAAGACTCCTTACAAAGACATGAATCTTTAATTTAGTGTAGGAGAACTTGATTTTCAATCTTAGGCCTTGTCCCTTATACACAAACTGAATGACAATGTACTTTTTTTAAATAAATGAGAAATAGCCTAAGGCCAATTTTTTATTTCTCTTGCTTTCTTTTTTTTTTCTCTTTCTCTGGTGTGGCTTATAGATATGAACAGTAAGCAAAATAGCTTGGTTACAATTTCTCTTCACCAAATTGCAGTGGCTAGGAAGCCTATTGCATTTATTTTTGTTTATTTTCATTCTTCTATTTTCTTTTTTTAAAAAAAAATTCTCTTCGGATTTATTCAATTTTTTTCCTGAGTTGCTACCATTTTTCAAAACAAGGGGTAGCACCCTTTTCTTATAGTAAGTTAGACCGGATCTATCACAAGTGGTACTTCCAATGGACTCAAATTTGGCCAACCTTCATAGTGAGTAATGTTACTTTTTTTATGGGGTCATCATCTATGAAGACGAAAATGGAATTTGTTCTTCCTAAGGGACCCATGTTTTTTAGTGTTCCTGCAAGCACAAGACATAAAATTCAAACAAGATAAGTCTTAATTAATAAAATAGGAGAAACCTTACCTTGTTCAGAGGTTCCTCGAAGAAAATCTTCTCCATTTTTTGTGGAGGTCCGCCATTAGGTTTCTTTAGAGAACGCTCTCCTGGTGGGTGCTCCTTTGGTGATTGCATCTTTTGTGGCGGCTCCTCTAGAGATTGTTCCTTTGGTGGGGACTGTTTTTCTAGAGGCAATTCCCCTGGGGACAACTCTTTTGGTGGTGGATCCTTTGTTGGGGATGGCTCCTTTAGGGGTTGTTCTTCTTGTGGTGATTCTTCTAAAAGTTGTTCCTTTGGGGACCGCTTCTCTTAGAGTTGTTCATTTCCAGTTTGCTTCTTCACCTATGCCTTCCTAACACTTTGTTGAATATGATGGGTGTAGTCCCCTATGGCATAAATGGCATAAGAGTTGTCTTCCTTGCTATACGTGCCCCTCGAGCCAAAAAAAGCATTTTTCAGGCTTGTTAGTTCTTGACTGGGTGTCCTCTTGCTTTTCTAAGATCTCCTCGGTCACCAATGATGTAAAATTCGGTTGCTCCCCAAGAGATTTAATTGGGTCCTTTTTGTTTTGCTCATTAGGAATTTCTTCTTTTTTGTGGAGCAGCTGTGACACCTCAACAACCTTCTTCTCTTTTTTTTTTTTCTATTGTGTCCTAGGTATCCCTTTTAGAGGACTGTTCCTTGAGGATTTTTGCTAATGTCCCCAGTAGACCATTTTTGGAATTCATGGCTATATCTATAGCATGATTCTCCATTTTCTTCCTGGCATCTGGGTTTAAAACATTAGGGGATTGCCCCCAAAGTGTTTTGTAGGCATCCTCAGCGAAAGCCATTGGATAACTACCTCCCCCGAATTGCATTTTTTCTAGTAACTATTCTTGATTCTTGTCTAGCACGTTGGCAGCCTGCTGGTTGCTGGCTTCCAACTTCTGATCAATATTATGTAAGGTCAATTCAAGCAATGCATCTATTTAGGTAGCGGCTTGTGGAACTAGCCCCTTTGGGACCAAGAATGTTTCCTCGGAATCCTCCTTTTGTTCTTGTATCTGCACATATTCTTCTACAACCAGTGTTGTTGCATTGGTCTCTTAACGTCTGTTTCCTGTACTAGAAGCGGCAGTATCTTTCTTACTCCTGGTCTTCATCATTGCTTAACTCGTCCCACCAAGCATGTCATTTGATTGTTCCCCATTTTTTTATTAGAACTCGGGAAAATAACACCGCCCTTTGGTGAGTTTGTGGATTGCAGAGCGTGCCAATGAATTAAGGTGCTCCTAAATCAAAAGAGAGAATGTAAATTGCGCTCAAAATCTTGACTTCTTATCAAACGATTGAAAAACAAGCAAATGGACTAACTCGTTGTTTTGGGTCTTTTGCTTCTTTAAGAACAATAGTAAAAACACAATGATGAAATGAGATTTTATTGAAAATAGAAATTGAGTACACGAATTTGAGAGAGAAATATAATAGAAAATAATAGAGAACTAAAGTTGAAGAAAAGATAAATTAACCCATGGGGGTGTTGTGTTGTCTTGTATTGGAGACCCTTTTGATGTTGCTCTTTCCATGCCTTTTACACTGCTTCTGTTAGATTCGCACCCAAGAAATTCTGTTTGAATTCCATCAATTCCTCTTGACATTCCTTATTTAGTGTATTGTGTTATTTCCTTGCAAGTTTCCTTTCTTCTTTTGTCCTAACCTGTAGTGAATTGATTTCCTCTGACCTTCCTTTCATGTCCTAGATTTATGGCAATTCAATGGTGGTCCTCCATCTTTCTACTGTTCTTGGTCATTACTTGTTACGCACAACAACCTGATTTGCACTGATTGAGTGTCCTCCTGCTGCTATCCTTGGTCATCTTATGGCAAGATTTACCATGCACAATAAATATTTCCATTCTAGTGTCCCCGAGTCAATCAAATAATTGTCCCATTATCTAATGTCCTCGACCATCACCAGCATATTGCTTCCTTTTTTGTTTTGATTTCATCGCCTCCATAAATTTTTCAAATTGTGGTGTAAACATCATCAATGTCATTTAAAAAGATGGGATCGATAAGATTTCACATCTCAGAATGAGCTTTAAGATTTTTATTGTAATTGATATAGATTAGATCACGTAACTCTCATGCTCTAGCCTATTTCGCTTTTTAGTATGAATTTGTTAAGAAAAAGTTAAAAGCATAATAGTGAGTATACATAGTTGATATAAAACTAAGTAGGAATACAAAGGAATATAAAGAAGAAAATAAATCAGAAGGCCCGCTGACTTGCTTTGGTTTCTTGCTAGATTTGGCTTCTTAAGGTCCTTTTTAAGTTTTTTTCTGTGTCTTTCGCTTCCAACTAAAGACCAACATTGTTAATCTCTATTTTCTTTTCATTTTTGGCCATTGTATGTTTTTTTTTATTACAATGTCTATAACAAAGTGCAGCTTTTGCTGCCTCTTCAATTCTCTTTGAGTAATTAATTAATCCCTTAGTCAACTCTTTTTTTTTTTAAATAATAGTTATATACTTAAAATTACCTAGTTTTTCTCCCCTAAATTTATTTCTTTCCTTGTTAATAAGTGTACCCTTTTTAAATCACAGTTAACATTAAATAGAGAGCTGCCAACAAAAAAAATAGAGGTGCGCCTTTTTTATGTCTGATGTCTAGCAAAAGACAGTCGTTTGGGCTCGCATCTGTAAAGGTACCTTGCTAGGGGTTGTTAAGTGTCTAGCAAAAAGTCGTTTGGGCTCCCCTCTTTAAAGGCACCTTGCTAGGGGTTGTTAAGGCGCTAAGGTCATCTTTATTCATTATACAAGGAATTAATGAATTTATTATATTAATAATTTATTAATTTTTTATTTATTATATTATTTTTTTAATGGTTAATTTTTTATTATAGTTTAATACGATACTCACAATCACTCTACTCATTATTTTATTTATTTATAATGTACAAATTATAATAAAAATATTTATTTGAGTTAATAATTGAGTTAAAAATAATATTTTAGAAATTATAGTATATAATATATATTATATTAATAATCATTTATTTAATTGAATATTTAAAAATAATAATTTTGGTAAAATAAAATCTAATGGTTGATTGAATAAATATTTAATGTATAATTTAATTTGAAAATTAATAATACATGTTCAACAACTAAATTAGATGAATTAGAGAAAGTTTTTCTTGACAAACAACAAGAAGTAGATAAAATAAAAAACACAACTCACACCCAAAAGAAAATAAAAATTGAAAATAAAAACCAAAAACAAAATTTAACTCATATTCAAAAACAAAATTTAACTCATATTCAAAATTTAACTTCATATCCATACAATCTTCAATGGCTTTATCTGAACCAGAATTGAAATTGATGTATTCTTGTTTTTTTTTTTTGGGATGTTGAATGTTGTTAAAAATAAAAGGTCTTGGCTTCAATATCAATTGGGATGGATGTATGTTGTTGAAATGAAAATTGAGATTGGCTTGTCTTGGTCAATGGTTGCTTCCTGTTGAGTTAGCTTATACTGCATTGTTGTCTTGACATTGGTGGCAGGTCTGACTTCTCATTTGTTATTGCATAGGTTAGAGAAAGTTCT
>CAODLS012545125.1:0-11493 GCA_948243855.1 Flueggea neowawraea
GATGGATGATATTCCCACACAAATCTATTGCTCTTTCTTGATCTTTTGTGCATAATTAATAGCATAAACAAGTTCTAAATCTTTGTTTTGTTGTGTAGGAGAATAGAAGAGGAAGCAAGAAGCAGAATTGGTTGAAGATGATGTCCTAGCGTCATGTTCTGCTCTGGACCTGGTCAAGTCACAAGAAGAAGGAAACATTTCTTTTGGTCCAGCATCACTCATAAACATGACCAGCCAGACTTGTATGAAGAAAAAGAAAAGATTTAGTTCCTAAAGTGTATTCGCAAACAAGTAACTTCAACCAAAACCTAATTAAACTTACTATAAAAATCATGATTATCAGCAAGTCACATACACAAACACAAGTCAAACACTTTTTTTTTGAACTGGAATACATACAAATCCTATACTACCCTTTAACCCAAACCCCCCCATAGTGAGCTTTGAACCTAGGACCTCATGGTCCCAAGGTGGACATGGTTGCTAACTCAACCAGTCACTTTGCTCACGTCAAACACTATTTATTATGTTCAATATCAAGTGACTAATTTTCTTATTTCGGTTTACTCTTTAAGAGCGGTTGAACCTTGAATTGAAAAAGCAGTGAAATTTTGATTTTATTTCTTTAATATGATCATGAGGTTCAGTATCTTTATATTTTTCCATTTTAAATTCTTACAATTACATGTATGAGGCCTAGTATACAGTTGTGTGCTATGATTGATAGCAAGATGAAATAAGTAGTCTGTAATTGTCATTAATTTCTTATCACAAGTAGAGAATACGTAACAGTTATTATGGTCAAGTTTTGTTGCGTTTACCTATGGAAAACAGGGAATAAATTAAAAGTGCAGTTCATTTACCTTCTAGTTCATAACATTGCCACTAACCTAGACCTGGAGAGCCTGTTCTAGGTTGTTTGGTGATTAGAAGTTGATTATAACACTTGTTTTAATCAATAAACTAAAGGAAGAGTAAAATAATCATAACTTATTCTTGGCTCAGCAGCTATCAACTTATGAATCTTAAGGTAAGAACCAGCCTTCTTATATTCGTTTTCATCAATTTATTTACTTAAGATCATAAAATTTCTATACTTTTAATATAATTTATACATTTTTAGGATTAAAAGTTAGATTTGATTAGAGTAATTTCATTCTTGGTGTTTCTGTCACGTAGACAAATCATGGCACTGCAACTTGCTGGCTATTAAATGAGTTAGCAATCATATATAGATGAAGTTATTAAGAATTTGACCTCAAGCACTAGGAAGGGGTGCGGTTTATTGATATTTTAATAAAATTATGTAAACCTCATTGAAACTCTTACAAGGAGTGTCATTCATGATTCAACAATACCGTCAAATTAAGAGAAATGTCAACCATTTGAAACAAGATATCAGACAAACCTGGAGTGAAGTATCTTTTCTAGAAGAAATTCGTTCCAATTCCCTAAATATAATCCTGGAGATTTCAGCATGCCGATTTGGTCGGTGATGACCTCCATCTTCAAAGCAAGGAATTTGTCCGGTGCTTATCCACTGCAATATCTATAATTAATAGGGACCTAAAAGTAGTATAATACCAGCAAAAGAAAGAAAGAAAGAACTTATGAAGAAACCTTCAAATAGATAGCGGAGTATATGAGAGCCTCCAAACGATCCTCAGTTTGTAGACTTGCTACCAATAGCTCGCGTACAATTTCAAGCTGTTAAGAATAGAAGGAAAATTGTATCTAGTAAGGCATGACAATATGTGAACTAATTTCACATTGAAGCTTCATAAGCTTTTAGACACATGACATACTACGCAGAAAAGAGCAGAGAGATCCACTGTCTGTTCAAAGAAAAAAAAAAAGAAAAAGAAAAGAGCAGAGAGATCTAAAGCAACAGTAAAAACAGTAGGGACACATACCATCTCCATTCAGCTTTCAAAAAACTCTAGAAACATTTTAAATTTTTTAAAAAAAGGTATGAGAATAAAGCAAACAAGAATAGTAGAGGCAATATGCACGCTAAGCATCTAATGCAACAATATGAGAGAATACAAATCGTCTTTAGGCAAAAGCCTCAATTAAATTAGTCATACAGATAAATAATGCACATAATCGTATTTGTATGTTCCATTCACTCTTAAATTTTAGTAATATTTGTCCAATATGTTGTTTTTGATTGCAGCCATGGTCACCTTTCTTATCATAAAAACAAAAAAGCGCTGAAGCATTTCATATTGAATTGACTATAAGAACAAACAAGTTTTTCATTTCAAAAAAATCAAGAAAATCAGTTTTTGAAAAGAAACATAGAAATTCATCGAAAGTAGGGTTGAACTTATATACCTTTTTCCACCAATTCCTTGCATTCCGATCATCTTCAACTAACTTTAGAGACAACCCCTTAAGACCTGAAGTATCCCATTTTCTTTCAGTTTCTCTGTTCCGATGTTCATTCGATCGCATAAAGGAAATTTCCTTCCCTTGCCACTGCCCAACAAAAGGGCTTGTCTCCACCTCTGAAATGGTTGCAGTACTGGCAGATCCATTCCCATCCGCATCTTCTATTTTCTCATCTTTTTCCTCGCTCAAAGGCAACAATTCCAAAGTCTCTGCAGTCGCATTCCATTGACAAACCATCCCAAAACTACCTTCTTTTGGAAGGTTTAAGACGCGGTTGTCTCCACCTTCCCACACCATACTCTTGCCCTTCCCAACAATGACAAATTTGAACTCAACAGATTCACCGCCCTTCAACTCCAAATCGCATACCCATCCCTTCTCTGTCCAATTCATTGGTATTTTCTTCTTCCATGAACCTAATTCTTTTGTTGATCCTAAAATCATTACATGCTCACCAAATTCAACCTGGTGATCCAAGCGAATACTAATCTGCACATTGCCACGTCCTGACTTTGATTTTCTTTTGTTCATCTTCTTCTCTTCCTCTCTGCCAAAACAGACCAATTTCGTATCCGTTATATCCAGAGGCACAAAACTGAACTTTTATAATTATATTGCTAGCAGCTAATAAACACTCTACCTCGGTTCGGTTGGGTCGTTAACCTTTGATTGATAAAATCCAACAGTTGAGAGAGTTCATACATCAGTTAGAATTTAAAAAAAAAATTGAGACTTTAACTATTACAAAAAAACAGCTAAACTTTCGGTGAACAAATCACAGAAGTTCGTCCAATCCAATCCAACGCAAAACTCGTTTCTTTTCCCACGAATTTTTTCAGCAACCAAACACAACGCAACAAAAGAAAGAAAATATATGTAAGCAAAGCTCACCTTATCTCGGTTGAGGAAACACCGCAAACGACCGTTCCGATGCTTTTCCTGGACCGACGATCAATTCCAACGCTGCGAAAAGGAATAAGAATCCTCGGTTTGAGTAGAGCGGTTCCTGATAGATGACGTGGAGTGTGGAACTGGAATTTGGTGCAAGAAGAAGAGGAGCAGTGGAGGACACGAAGAGAATCCATTATCAGAAGCAAAGAGAGACCGAGTTTGAGCTTAAAAAACTCGGGTTGAGCGAATCAGAGACGAGATATCTCGGCGACTGAGTTGGGAGTAGTCGAAGAGAGTGACGAGGAGTGAGAGTCGCCGTTAGATTACGTCCACGTGTTTTTGAAGTTAGCAAATCCCAAGAAGCGATCTCATGAAAATATCGTCTTCGTAAGAGAAAAGCAGAGAACACGTGAAATGTGGCAATCGCACAACAGAGCAACCCACAGGTTTAAAAGAACCACAATGATTATTCAAGAAAAAAAAAAACCCAACCAATTACAGATATTTTTTTTCAAATTCAAAATATAGAAAATCTAACAGCAGTATTTGAAAATTTTGTATTATTTTTATTAATTTTGTTTTTTTGACGTAATATTAATTTTATTAGAAAATGCGTAAGGTAGAGTCACCCATGACGGGTCTGACCTAAAGCAAATACCTTATTGTGCAGTTATAAGGCATAAAAATGTCGATTATATGGGGATGTATTCCACCTTGATCAGACACAACATACTGACATAATTCAGTTTTCCTCATCTTTAAAGTTAAAACAAAATAAGCTCTTCGGAGGTGATCCAGTTGTAAGGGCTCTATCCCGTGTACATGCGACCCATACTCGAGGCCAAACGTCTTTCTAGTTTGCACGGTAAGTTCCTGGATATTCTCGTGGGGTATATTTTCGTTGTTGGCTTTTAGCGGATGTCGTGGTGAGTCTCACTCGGTCACCATCGAGCAAAGCAACATTCCATGACAAAAAGTATTTACTTACATGATCACGCTCAACAGGAGTACACTACTGTCAGTAGCATCCGACTCTCCTCTTTTGGGATAAAAAACCAACAAAATAAGAACGAAAATTGAATCATTGTGTCTCAAGGCCGAAGGCCAAGTCAAAGGCAAATAACTATTTAGAGGGAAAAAGATAAGGAACAGATGAATGCAATTTTATACTTCAATTCTAATTTTAGTAAGACAACTTAAGGTTAGTATAAATTTAATTATTAATGCGCTTTACATTGGTATCAAAACATTAAAAAGTAGTCACCATGATCTAATCTAAATTGCATGATTTTGTTTTGAATAATTTTTTTTTGTCTAGATCTCGCGGTATCCTAAGCAGACCCCAATTGTAGGTGTCACTTTTAAACCATTTACCACACTCATACCAATCCTCATTCAAGTTGGAATTATACTTTTTGATAGACAAGGTTCCCTTTGATTTAAACAGCTACATATATAAGGAGGTTACAACTCACGACTTTATTTAAGTCATGAGAGATCTACACCATCTCACATATGATTTGGGATTTTTTGTGTGAATAATTTGCATGGTTTTGAATTATAACATATGGACTATATAAAAAAATCAAACGGATTGAAATTTCATAATTTTCTAGAGGAAGTTATGTTTGTCAGAAAATTGCATGTTGACAGGGTTGAATCTGAAAAATTTTTAGTTCTCAGAAGTTGATGATTTTCATTTTTTTGAGATGAACTTTTGTTGTGATTTTGTAGATTCCAATATGCAAATATGGTATAATTCGAAAATAGAAAACATAAACTTTATATAGAAACAAACAAAATTGAATTTGAAAAAATTTAGAGAAGATATAAGAGTGCAAAGATTGAATGTTCACAAAATGCAAAGTTGATAGATTTTTTTTTTGTTTTATGAAAAACACCAAAAACAGAAATTTTTAAAAAAAGGAAAATAAGAGAAAAGTTATTTAACACAGTTCACGATGTCCAAAATTTTTAACAAAAATATCTCTAGAAATCTGATGACAAATAAAAATTATTGATGAATTAAAATAATTTTTTCATTAACTGTACTAAGGGAGTGTTACGAATTTTATATGTGAAGAGAAAATAAATCATAATAATTATTAAAGAAGGTCTAAAACTTCTAAACATTTTCTGGAGGACTAAGGGAAGATATAGCAATGTGGAAACTGTCCAAAATAATTTTTGAAATAATATATGTAATATATTTGAATTATTATTCAAATATGATTGAAAAATCTTGTACAATTATTCTCGAGTGAAATAAATTATGATAAATTTTCTGAAAATTGAAAAGTAAGTACATAAATTAGAGAATATCCATAAAATATTTTTTGAAATAAATCTTAAATTTATTGCAATTATTACTTTAAAATACTTAAAATATTATATAATAATTTCTAAAAAACGAAATAAATTTCAAGAAATTTTTCAAAAACACTTCATGCAGCGCTCAAGTTGCTAAAATCGTTGAACTTAAAAAAATTAAAGACTAAAAATATTTTTTTTATTTTTGTTAAGGAATATGGTGCAAAGTCATAATTCGCTGAGAGCCATTGTGGCAATCAAGGAGTACAAAGAATTAAAAAACAATTATTCTCATGTGTGTAGAGGGAATAGCGTAAAATTTAGCGGGGGCTTTAGGAGACGTTCAAACCAAGTCCAAATTTCTTAATATAGAAGAGCACTTGCAAGTTATATCATGGCCTAAGCCACATTATCATTGAGCATTGCAAAGTAGTGAATGAGTTCACACAAAAAACAATGTTAATTGGGTATGAATTTACTGAAGAAGAGAAAATGCATCCTCTTGAGGAAACACTTTCCCCAAATTTGAGTAATCAACTTTCTGAACTTTGGAAATTTGATCATAAGCATGAAACTTTCAAGCCAAAAATTATGGATCATGATGGTTTAGTATATGAGTTCATCAAGAGAGTCACTTGGAATAGGCTTTCAAATTCCATATCTTTGCTCACCAATGCGTCAATCCACACTTCTAGAAATTCAATTCAAGATAAGCCATGGCTTACTAAAATGTTTTCCGACATCCTTGATCATAGAAAATTCAATCCCTTAAATTAGAAAATTCTATTAAGATGTAAATAAAGATTATCTTATTGTGATATGTGTTTATAGAATGCTTTATGAACAGTTTCTTGTTTTAGTATGTTCATTTGTTAATTGGTTTATGTATAAACTTATATTTGTAATTTTGAAGCAATTTGAATAATGAATTATCTGGTTAAATGTATTTTATGCTTCATTCATTCAATTATTCAGGCTTAAGAGTTTGCCGCAACTTTGGATTTAATTATTAAAATTAGACATATGAATATAGATGGTGATGGGAAACATCACAAACCATCGATTTCGTAACTTATGTTGAGTTTTGATAATTAAATTTTAAGAAATTGATAACTATAGTGTATATATATTGATAGTGCATGTCTTTATGTAGTAAATAATGGCAACAAATGATGTCATTTGTGTAACACCTCACCCTTTTTTCGGCTAGATTCTTTGTAGTATTCTGATTTGATCTTTAGATTTTTGGGTTGATGATCGATGATTATATATTTGATGATGGGTTAAAGATGTATTTTTTAGGGTTTAAGTGTTGTGGAACCTTAGAAATGATCCCGTGCATGCGCGCAAGCGAAAGGACTTGAGGAGTGCTACCAGACAAGTCAAAATGTATATTGGGTTAAGCAAGATGTACGTTATCTGGATTTGAGAATTTTCATTATGAACGGATGTTGGATAAATGAAATGTACGTTGTATGTGCATAACATACGTTGTATGTATGTGACGTACGTCATACTATGATTTCTGCATAACAAAAGCTTCTGGATGCATGTTCGGCTTATATAACGTACGTTTCAAGTTGAAGACGTACAAGAGAGAGGTATAAGACATACATCGCATGGAAAAATGACCTACATTGCCTTTGTAAATCGCTGAAACAATGTGTTTTGGCGAGTGGCACTGTCACGACCCAAGATTGAGCCATGACCGGAGTACGAAGTGAACTGTATGTGGAAGCCCGACCCATCTTGTACAAGCATCAAAGATCATACAAATACTTGAATTCATATTATTAGCTGGCTTATTAATCATATTAAAAGCAATTTAACAGATAATATGTTTTGAATATAATATTTCCGAATAATAATAGAAAATATTCATTTTAGTAAATACTGAATAAATAAATATAATTAAAAATAATTTAACCATTTTGTTATCAGATACAAATTCATAACTCATTACCCGGTGTGGAGCATCTAACATAACAGAAACTCAGGCCCGAACAATAGGGCTTTCACTGCTGACAAGCACACCTCACTTAGCGCAGAAGATCAAACGACCGCTATCAAGAATACCTGAAAGATGAAGTAAAAATAAACCAATAAAAAAAGAAGGGGTAAGAACCCAGTGAGGGATAACACTCCAGATTGCCTCTTACGTGACTCACAAAGACCGTTTTGAAAACAATTCAAAAACATGACATGCAGATATAAGTGTATATACGTATACATGCCATATATATTAATAATATTTCCGAAAATTATTTCGACATCCTTCACAAAAAAGGAAGACAACAATTAGTCACCCAAACTAACTAAATAAAGAAATTAAATAAAATATTTAATTTCTCAAATCCAAAATAATCAAAGTATTTTCTTTTCAAAATACTTTCCGAAATCCACGTTTATTTTTCAGAATATTTTCAAAGAGGAAAACCAAAGTATTTCAGAGAAAATACCAAAATATTTTCAAAGATAATTACCAAACTATTTTTAGAGAGAAATACCGAAAGATTTTCAGAGAGGAATACCAAAAGATTTTCAAAGAGAATTTCTAAATTATTTTAACGGGACTAGAGATCATATACATTGAGTCAACCAAACTCAGTAGTAGCCACTTATGCGAAGATGAACAGCTTAGGCAACATGATATAGCCACTAAGGCAAGTATAAATCACTTAGACAAAGGATATAACCACTTAGGCAAATTACACAACACCGGTGTATCAAAATTACGCTACTCTGTAGTTGGATGTCTCCAATCAAAATGTTTGCCTAAAACATTTAAAAATACATATTCAACATATCTAAATAGGTAATATATTGAACAAACAATTTAGTCACAAAAAATTATACCAAACGTCCCAACACAATATTTATTACCAAATTACATTTGGTTTCAAAAGTAAATACTTAGTACAAAAACTTCACTTGTTTCAGAACAAAACCATTCATTTTAGAAAATATTCTTAAATCCAAAAGAAACATTTTCTACATCAAGGTTACCACAACCAAGGTTTTTACGTAAGTCAGATTTTAGGATTTCCTATCATTTAATTATTCCAAATTACATGCTAATTCTAGACACATCAAAAACATATAATTTAGAAGGCATAACCTATGTGTCTGAAGCTATCATCTACTCACCTGAACACCGAGCAAATAATCCAGAGCACGTTCCACAGGTGAATGTCTGGTCTCCTCGAAAACCAAGAAAAACTGGAATAGACATATCAAAGACAAATCAAACATGGTACCGTGGTTGTACCAAAATACGTGCAAATACATATACAAACCTAAACACTCAAAAAAACCCCAAAAATCCATTTTGGACCAAATGTCTAACATAATAACTCAAATATTACACATCGATATAAAATTACACTTTAGTCCCCAAACTTTAAAAATTACGAACTAGTCCCAAATTATCCCAACTTAATATTTTGGTCCCAACCTTCCAAAATAACATATTAATTCTCATAGAATATCAAAATATCTAAATTAATCCTCAAACACTTGTAAGATTATATTCTAGTACCTAAATGGCAAGTCTCTCATTTGATCCTCAAAATGGCAAATTACACAAATAGTCCTTAAATCCGATTCAACCGATAAAAAAAATCTAAACACCTACATTGATCCTATTCAATCTCAGGAACTCAAATCTACAATTAGTTTCTCAAAAACAACTCAAAATCTCCAAAATTTTACCAAAATCTGAACCTAACCCTGGCCCATTCAAAACAACATCATATCTCTTGATTTAAGGCTTGAATCATGTTCATTCAAGTCCACTATAGACTATTCTAGCATCCTCTAACATGAGATCATCAAAAATATCCGAAAATTGAAACACATTTCAAATTCAGTCTAAAATGAAATAATGAGATTAATGCATGAAATGAACGAAAAAAGAGATTAGAAGCAGGATCTTACCTCCAGATATGAATAGGAATGAATGAGGAATGATGGGAGATAATTTAGACGAGTTGGGAGTGATTTGGAGTGAAAATGAGGCGAAAATGACAGAAGGAGTTGGGCCCCAACTCTGAAATGCTGCGTTTCAGACAATTTCAACAGAAAAATGGTCATTAACGTGCGTGGCATAGCATCTACGAGTGTTACAAGTCTCCAATGTGCGTTGTAGAGTTCACAACGGACGTTGACGCCCTCCTCAGCTCCTAGTTCAAACCCAAAAGATTATCAACATGCGTTGCACTTAGTCTACGCGCGTAGACGGCCTTTCAGCAATCCAAACCATTCTGTTTCAAGTTGTAACGTGTGTTGCTTGTCTCCAACGCGCGTTGAAAATCTCCTGGACGCATTTCATGCAAAATTTCTCACTTCTAACAAGTCTCTAACTTAGAAACTCAAACTCCAACACTTCCGGAGCAAATCTAACACCCCAAACTTGCTAATCATTTGTTGAGTTCAGTTTTGATGATGATGAATGCAAAACATCCATGACCATCCATGAAGAAGAAGCAAAGGTGAAATCCTACTGATTTCTGGCAAAAACGCATGTTGATGGATGCACAACTAACTGCTACGCACATAGGAGAGGCTTACAACGCATGTAGACGTGAAACAGATGCGACTGGATACAAGTTATACATATCTACGCATGATGAACGTGTACAACACATGTTGTTGATGCCCCGGATGCTGGAAAGAGCAAAATGGACTTCGGGAATTTGAATTTGAACATTCCTGACATTCTTTGACACACAGCACGTTCAAAAATCAAAGGTGCAACCTTCAATCAATGTCTACGAACACAAAGCTGAATGCAACGCATGGAGGAAGGCACTGGGTGAAAAGTGTTCATTCTGAAATTCATTGATATGCACGTTGAAGAATTTTCAGTGCACACAGAAGAATGAACAACACGCGTAGCAGAGCAACAACACACGTAGATGCTTATCCAATCAATGTCGAGACCACTGGAGTTCTTGCAACGCACGTGAACTTTCATACACTGCACATAGAACTCAGATGGGACGAAGAACTATGTGTGTAGAAGAGGCAGTACGCACGTAGTGAAGGGTGACGTCAGTATTGAGCAGAATTTGTTTTATTCTACAACGGCTACTTCAAGACTCCAACGACTATATTTCAAAGAGTAGCTATAAATAGACGTCTCAGTTCAGTAGAGAAAAGAGAGAGACGTGTGCTACAGCTTGTCATCCATTTTATATCTCTTCCCTACCTTTCTAACTCATATGAGCCACTCACTTGCAAAATTTTCTTTTGGGTTAGTTTTATAACAATCATGTATTTGATTGAGGGTAGATAGGTTTCTTTGTAGAGCCTGTAAAAAACAAGAGAGGTTGCTAGTGAGCATAGGAAAACTAGTGTTGGTTTTCTTATTTTGTCCATAAAACAAGGTGTACGGTTTTCTAGTTAATCCCGTAAAAACTAGTGTTTCGGTTTGCTAGTTAATCCCGCAAAAACTAGTGGCTTGGTTTTCTTGTTTCGTCCTTAAAACAAGGTGTAACGATTTTCTTGTTAATCCCGTAAAAACAAGGTGTTACAGTTTGCTTGTATATCCCGTAGAAATAAGCTGTTGTAAACGGTTTCCCTCCACCTGGAAGTGAGGAGATATTTGATTGAACTATCTAGTGAATCTAGAGGAGTGGATGTCGATCAAGAGGATCGAACCACTATAAATATCGGGCTTTGATTTCTCTCTTCCTTACTCTCCTTTACTTTCTTTATTTGATTTACATTTGCATTTAATTTATTATTGAGTGAGTAGATTGGATCTTTAAAGCTTCTGCATTTGACTTTGATTTCGATTTAAAAGAACTTTGTTATTTACTTTAGTTTGCAAAGGATTTTCAACAAAGTTTTTAACTTGCTAAAAAATCCAATTCACCCCCCTTTTAGATTGTCATT
>CAODLS012545933.1:0-14356 GCA_948243855.1 Flueggea neowawraea
ACCAAATACAAGAAGCTCAGTGCCCACAGCCAAGGACTCCTTGTCTGAACACATGAAACACTCGTTAGAAGTCATCCTGGGCAAATGCATCCATCTGCCGGAAGCGGGATCAAAGGCATCCCATTCAAGCAGTTGGCATGAGAAATACACCCAATGTTCAATCACGCCACGCTGCCTCCTCAGTCTATAGATCTCACCGCTTCTAACTAAAGACCGAAAACTTTTATTCAATGATGCTATAGACGCATAATCAGATCTAAAGCATCGAATGAGACAGTTAATAGACATGTCCCTGCCAATGGCATCAATAAGAGGATCAGAATCGGAAGACTCCCCTGCTTGATCATTATCAGACTGCTCGTTCCTGTTTTCACGATAATCTGATATCCTACGGGTCTTAGCTGGTCGGAAATCATCCTCAGAGTGCCGGAAAGGCATGAAAGGCCACTGGGATTCTGAGTGGCAGGAGCTACCAAACACCCTTGACACCAGACAGGGCCGACCCTCCAACATGTCTCTGTAATTTGGCCAGTTAAAGCAAACAAAATAACCCAAAATCAGTGTCCAAACAGCAGACCTTGCATTGACAGCACGAATTTGCAAGAAACAAATTCCAGCACCAGAAGAGCACACGTCCCAGACTTCAACAACGCCCTATTCAGATAAAATCACATAAAAACCATTAATTCAAAGGCAGCTCACTTCCGTCATAGAAAAACCAGAAAGACCGCAAATTTCTCATATTTGACCGGAATAACAAAAACCCATTGAAAATTTCTCTCTTAGAAAAGAACATAGAGGGATTGGAAATGTTACGAAGCAGTGATTTGATTTCAATCGCATATTCAAAACCCAAAACCCAAAAAAAAACACCGAAAATGAAAGTCCACCTATCCAAATCCAATGAATTAACAATCCTTCCGGAACAACTCAAAAAAACACAAACTTTCTATCAAAACAAAGAAAAGAACCAATCTTTAGTCCTTGGAAACGGTCAAAATTAACGGCAATCAAGAACCCAATAAGCAGAATTAGCTGAATTAACGTAATCAAATAACGAATTGAACAGAAGCAAAAACAGATCTCTGAAACCCCACAACTAATTCACATCAGCATTAGATCTGTTTCATTACCCTTAACAGTAGACTAAGAGAGAAAAAAAAAAGAAATGGGGATGGAGGAGAGGACGGAGCCTTAGAAGAAAAAAAAGAAGAGAAATGATAATAATAACAACAACAAAAAAATAATAACATAAAACTATTTGCAAAGGCAAGAACTTACGGATTGGATAAGAAGAGAAATGACTTGATTGGAAAAAAATTTCAAAAACAAATCTACTTCCACACACACACACTGAGTTTCTGTTGTGTTAGGTTCTGTGTTAACTCTTTCTCTCTCTCTCAGTCGTCCTTTGGATTCTCTCTGCAAATCACAACTAAAAAAGCTTTGGTTTTGCCCTCTCAGACCTCAAATCTTTTTAGAGGTCCCCTTCTATCCCTCTATCTCTCTCTCTTAATCTCTCTTCTATTTTTATAATAATTTTACATTATACCCCTTTTTTACTTCTAATTCTATAATTCCCCTTCTCTTCAAAAAAAAAAACTCTATAATTCCCCTTAATACAGCTCAGCTCACTCCACGGTCTCCACCCCTTTTTATCAGTACTCATATTTGTCCACCAAAGTTTAATCCTTTTTTTATAACAATAATTATCAAAATTAAACTTTTATAATTTTGTACAATTCAGTAATTTCCTTAGCTTAAGTTTGTATGTATATCGATTTGGGGTTTTACATATCTTTTTAATTATTTAAATGTTTAATTTTTAATAAAATAAAGGGTTTGTTTTGAATATTTGTTTAAATAATAAAAAGTATAATCGCAACAAATAATACGAAAGTAAACGGAAGAGGTGGTGAGGGAGGTGGCGGTGGACCCGGTGGTGGGAGGTTGCGAAGTGGGGCCAGCAAAACGAAAACCTGTAACCGGTGAGCGGCGGTGGAAACACGTGTGAACTCATGAGGGCATTTGGGGGCAGAATGTGGGGTGAGGTCTGGGTGTTTTTGGCGCGCTTTGGAACGGGTAACCGTAAATGGGCGGTGAGGACACGTGGTGACCGGGGGGTCCGGTTGCCGCTACGTTCTGCGGTAAAAACGTGAGCATTGCTGTCAATTTATCGTCCGCGATGGGTGAATTTGTCGTTTTTCGGGGTGGGCTATCAGGTCTGCGACCACCGACCAGGTACACCGAAAGGTTTAAATTGTGATTGGAATGGAGAAGTGGTTAAGATTTGGATTGGATAATTAAGAGTCCGGAATCTGGAATTGGAATGGTCAAAACGATAATTGTGGTTGTTAATTATGGTAATCAATCAATGATATTATTGTTATCTCCCTACTGAATGATATATGCATGGACATCAATGTTTTATTGAATCTTTTTTAATTCTCCGTACACAACGTAAAATGTTTTGACCCTAGACATTACCACGTTGACTCTAGATATTAGTTATGAATTTGAATTTTTTATCGGTCGAAAATGACTGGCAGTTAGGGGACGTAGCACTTGTTTGCACGCCGCGGATTCGAGTAGGAGTAGCGTCAAAACCAAATAGCCCTGTTTGTCGTAGATTTGTGTCGGACAATAGAGTAAGTTGTCCTCCCACCTGCTTGCCTCATTAAGGTGTTACGATAACTGCCCTAGTGCACGAGCTCAAGTCCGTTGTCGGTGTCAACTATGGCTATCAGAAACATGTCGTAGAAGAAAGGTAATGTCTGTATAGTAATACCTAACAGAAATATGCTACGACTGGTCGCTTACGACTCCTCTATTATCGTCAAAAAAGAAAGAAAAAAGAAAACAAAGACATAATAATTAAAATAGAAAAAAATACATTAAACAAAAATAAAAGGAAAACGTTTAATCTAATTGTGGCATCACATTTTTCAAAATTACCATCCCGTATAGGACAACTCTATCTAATAATAGAGTTTATTTATTGATATATAATAAAGTTCAATTTACGTGTACAAATAATTATGGACAACAAAAAGACATTTTCTATTTTTATTTTACTTTATTTTGTGACTTCCATATCCTATTTCTTAACCAAATTTTGTTTGTTTTATCTTAATTATATGTGTAAATATGTTAAAGTTAACAAGGATTAATGACGAATGGATAAGTTTGTTCATTTGTTGGGATGATCTTCAATCAGGTTCAAAATTTCTATAATGGTTATTTTCATATTTTATTCAATTAGTTTATCCTCTTTTGATAAGTTAACTAATTTGTTCTTATAAAAAGTTTTATATTTAGCTTTGGTTGAGGTTTTTTTTTTCTCGCCTTGTTAGTTGTTTTTGAAACAACGTAGGGTTTGGCAGCTTAAAAAAACATGTTAGTAAAAGATAATAAATACATTAGTTAATGCTTAAAATTAAGAAGCAAATCTAATTAAATCAATTGGGGTTCATAATACATGGAAGATCAACTTCTTTAATGCAAAACAGTATTGATTTATTATGGTCGCTCTTGATTAATATTGTCAACAGAAAGCCCTACCTATATATCAAGCGTTAGATCGAAAATCTACTTATGTATGATACTATAGGAGTACTTTTTTATATGTATATTTTAATTTTCACTCTTAATTGGTGAAAATTGAGAATTGAAATTTTTAATATTGGAGACAACTTTAGTAATTAAAATATAGTTGAAAGCCTAAAGTTTTAAATATCGCAAAAATGCAGAAAAGATGTCAAACACTTTCTTATTTCACCATTATATTTACATTAAAAAAAGTTTGTATAGATTTAATGATGTTTACTACATTTTGTTTTTGAGTTAGAAGGAGTGAATAAAGTTTTAATTAATTATTTTACTCTTTATTTTCATCAAGATTAGAATTTGGAACTTCTATATATAATTATTAGGTGATTACTGTGAGACTTAACCACTTAAAGACATAATAATATTTACCACATGATAATAAAAGAATTAATGTTTAATATATTTGATTTATTAATTTATTATTTACTACTTAATCTAAAGAACAAACATTTTCGAACATCTTGGAAAATTCAAGTAAATTAGAGAGCTAGATTTTTTGTTTTTAATAATTAATTATTACTGAACCAAAATCTGAAGTGTAAAATTGTATTTACTCAGCAATTGAACTAGATAGAAAGGTAAATGAGACAGGGAGTGTAGGAATAATGAGATTCACATTTTTTTTGCTCCGATTCTGTGTCTTTGAATGGATTGATGAACATATGAATGATCACCTCACATTTAAGACTGAAGACCAGAAACAGTCAAAACCACAGCCGGCATGCTTGCACTTGCGTTTCCTATACGTAATTATCTTTTTTTTTTAAGAGATTACGTTCTTTTTTTTTTTTTAAGAGAACACGTACTTGTACTTATCTTTTATGTTAAATAGTTTTTATACATCTTTCTAAACACATGGTTAAATGGAAGGACAGTCCAAAAATTCTCAATTACGAACCTCTTTCATACTACTTTCACTGTACTTTGATTCCCATTAATCACTCCAACTTTTAATTACACTACAATAATATTCTTTATGGCTTCTTTGATAGGGCCGTCTCTCCGCCACGCTCTCTACTCTCTCACCATTCCTATTTTCTATTTCGTTTAAATATGTGCTATTCACATTCCTAAGCTTCTGTGTAAACTCTGCACTAGGATTCGTAAATTAACATTTTTAAATTTAAATCACTTCTTTTATTTGTAAATTTTTTATTTGGGTTCTTTCAAAAAAACAAATTAAACATGGGAATTAGGATATACAATTAAATTCAACAAAATTTTGTAAAATTCATTTATATTTAACACTATATAAAACTCAGTCGGTTTAATTACAACTATAATTATAATATTAACATTTATGTTTATTTTGATAATATTAGTAAGCTATTTTTTTTGGCAATGAACGAGCTAATATATTGTATACTTTAAACTGTCTAATCTATTACTCAATTCGTTTTATAATAATAGACACTTTTTAGTTTAGATATTCTAAAATATAAATATATTTTTTATTATATTTATTATTAATAAAATTATAAAATTACACTCATTTAATTTTTTTAACTAATTTATTAATTATTAACATATTTACTTAAAAGACATAAATAAAAAAACTTAAATTTAACTATTAAAACTATTTTTTTAATTTTTTTGAAAATTGTTAGTTCTTAATATTATATGACAGAAATGATATAATTTTAATAGTATAACCTTTTTTGGTGCGATTCTAAAGTTTATCAACATATATAATTTTTGGCTATTCACTATTCAATTCACGCAAAACCAAAAAGAAAAAAAAAACAAAATAATGAAGATCATCTTCTCTACTCACCATGGTCAAATACCATAATAGCAGCCAACCACAAAAAAAAGGGTGAAAGAAGACAATCTTCCGTCGATAAGAAAAGAAAGAAAAAAAAAAGTGAAAGAATAAACAACTACAATGGAATGGGGGTTGTGTCGTCCATGATACTCCAAACCTCTGATTATCTTTGACCTCCTCTCGTCTGGTTCCATCGTCGCCGTATTTGAAGCTACCAATTAGCCCGCCCATAATCAAGAAAACCGACTGCCCTTTTCGTTTTGTCACACCATGTGGCAGGAGAAATTCTGGAAGGGCAATAAAGTTAAATTGGGGTGGAGCGCCGCGTTTCGAGAACCGCGTATTGGTCAATGTTAATCAACACGAGAGAGAGAGAGAGAGAGAGAGAGAGAGAGAGAGAGAGGATTAGTTTAGGTTATCTTTAATGAGAATTGGGGTTGATGGTGATAATGAAAGTGACGTGTGTTGATTAAATGGGATTCCGCAGTAATGGAGAAACGATTAGATTAGAGTGCACATAAATCTAAGGGAAGTGATGGTTTTTCTAAAAGAGTCAGCTCTGATCTTCTGTTGCGTGGGCGATGGATGATGTGCTTCCAAACCGTCAACTTCTCCCTGGCCCTCACCCACTTTTTCTTCTCTACGTCTCTTCCCCATTTTCGCATCCCACCACCACCCCAACCTACCCTTTTCTTTCTTCACCTTCTTCCTATTTTCTGCATTTCTTGTAACATAATCTTCTTCATTTCTTCTCTTCTTTTTTCACTAAAATCGGAACCATCTATTTCCATTGTTTTTTGCCTTTTTTTCAGTCCAACCCCAATGAATTTCTTGTTCCAAAAAATATTAAATGTTCGTTTTATGTCAATAAAGCACTACTGTTAATTCCATCACTGATATGTTAGCTTCTATTCACTAATTCAAACAAATTAGACCATTTCAAAAAATATATATTAAATGGAACTTATATAACACTAGATCTCACTTTTTTATATAAAAAAGTAGTACGTACTAAATTTTATTAATTAGCCTTTATTTATGATAGAAGATTATCGTAGTTACATCATAAGACCAAAATCCAAACAAAAAAAAACACAATACGAACAAACATGTAAAATCTAACCTCTAAACAGAGAAAACAAAGAGAAACAAAGAAAACAAAACAAACTTACAAATAAACATACATGATGTATATAACTCTCCGAGCATCGTTGTCTAACAAATGTTTAATTTTAGTGGGTACTTCATTATAGAATTTATGTAAGCAACTTTTTTTATATTTCACGATGATTTTTTGAAAAAAATAATTTTACATTCTATTATATAAATTATTTATTTTATATAGTTTATCAGTATATCATATTTTATCTACTATTTATTCTTTTTTATTTTTACAATTTTTTGTTAGAAATTCATGTATCATCCATCTATTTTTTCCGATTTGAAACTAATGATCTTGTTTAAAACTTAGTCGCACTCATAGCTTCTCACCTTTGATACGATAGAAGTCAAATTTTTAAAAAACAAAATTAATTTGTGTCATCATAAATTAATTTTTTTACGATTAATGTTAATAAGATTAGCGGAAACACAACAGGGCAGGGCTCATTGAATCATTCGTATACACACGTGTTTGACGGTATTACTTGGAGACCTACGGAGAGCTGAAAATTTTGGACGCTTCTGCATTAGCATTTGAGCGTGTCACTTGACGGCGTCGTTGAGGGGGCCGAAAGCGGAGCCCACAAGAGAACTGCCCGTGCGGCGCACGTGACATCATTTAATGAAGAAGAGAAGGCAAGAGAACATCGATGCTGTAAAGTTAAAAAAACGCACTCCCAGGTGTCTGCGGGTAGATTTTTGGGTTGGCGCGCAACTGTTGAGGACGCGAAGACAGCCGACGTAGCACTACGAGGCACGTGTCGGAACACGTGGGCAGCTATTAGTGGACATTGCCGGTTTTTGCAAAAAGCCCCGTACTTTCTTTTATCTTCATTTTTTAATCCTCACTCAAATATTTTTGAGCTTAGTAGTGTTTTAATATTTAATATTACTTAATAAATAATAAATATTTATTAAGTAATGTATAATAAGTTATAAAAAAGCTAAGATATGAAAATGTGTTTTTTTTTTAGAGAAAACATATGAATACTAATTCAGATAAACTAACCTAAAATTATTTATATAACATCGACTTTTAATCGAATCAATTAAGTTAGATCTATTTTAAGATGTGTTTGTTGTGCAATAAATCTAACGTCGGTTATAAGTTGACATTAAAAATCAGTTATAAATATTTTTTTTAATTCACAAAGATGTATTCTAAAAAATAAAATTAGACAAACTAATACACAGTTTAGACCAGATAACATCTCAATATGGCGGCTTGGTGATTGTTAATAAAAATGGTCCACATTAGTGTTAATTAATTACTAAATAATTTGATAAAAAAATAAAAACGCATATTAGGAGGGTTACTATTATTATATACGGCCGCCTATACATCTTGGGTCATTAGTACATAGGGTAAGCCAGAAATGTGATCAGTACACATGGGAGAATGTCCGTCTGTGCCGGCTTTTTGCTTCCAATATGCACATTATTTAATTTAATGACGTGGTATACTCATGATGATCCAAATTGTGTATATTTTTTCAGCATTAATATAGTCATGATTCACGACGTAAAAAATGATTAATTCATTTGTGGGTTTGATTTAGAAATCAACGGTGCAGAGTTGAGGGAGGATGATAATAATTAAGTGAATTAAAGGGATTGATCTACGAATTTGCCTAAGATTTGAACAAGTTATGGTAGAAAGTATGAAGCTTTTCTATTTTTGTTAAGGATGATTTGTTACGTCTTAGGTTTTTCGTATTTCCCAGATTGATAAATGGATTTAAGACTTGGGTTGCTTGCTTATGGCTGCAGTTTGGTTGCAATTACTTCCCTGGTTTTCACTTTGTTTCCATTTTCTTTGTGATGTTCTATGCTGTGATCGATGACGCCTTAACATTATATTTAAGGAAAATATTTCAATTCAATCGCTTTTAAATGAAAAAACAGCACAATTTTTTTTAGTGAATAATAATCTAAGATTGAGTGCTTCCCTTCTCAAAACTAAAATGAAATTTATAGATAAATTTATGAATTATTGACTAGCAAGCTGGTGTTCTAAAATCTTAAACATTGAATTAATTCTGTTTGAATTAGATAAATGAATTTACGGTATAAAATGATGAGCTACTTCCCGATCAAACAAATTGTTATACTAGTTTCTCAACTTTTTAATTACAAACATCATTAAATTTATCAAAATCTATTTAATCTAAAAAAGTAAACATCATTGAATATTTTATTTTGGTTATTGTATAAGATCAAAACAAACATTTAACCGATAATGGTATTTTTGAAAAGCAAATGTATAAACGTACGATATGAAGGATAAGAAAGGCTGCCACGTGGAAACATAATCTTGAAAGTCATAAGAAAAAGAAAAAAAGAATGAGAAGACACAAAATGTGTGATTTTTTACATAAAAATGGAAGTAAGAAAATGAATAATAACAATAATAAAACAAACTTCAAAACCAAGCAACTCCACTATCTCCTCCAACCCACAAAAAAGATTCTGGCGTGCACCAACCGCTTATTTACTAATTCCGTCCTTCTCCTCCCCTTAAAAACCGAGGCCTCTCCTCCAATCCCCTGCTCACACGTGTCCCTCACTTCTATAAAGACGTCTGATCATGTGAAGCATTATTATTATTATTATTATTATTATTATTATTTTCAAATCATCATGTGAAGCATCATAATTGGAGGGTGAGAAAGGTGTTGATATGGCTAATTGCGACTCTCACAAAACACCCCCACTTGACCCTAAAAAAGATTATTAATTAATTAATTTCAGGATAATTATATATAAAATAGTATAGTATAACAGAAAACGCCTCGTCTCATTTGAGCAAAGGCTTTGTCCCATTTCACATACTTGAATTTGGTGTATTTTCCTCTTCAAAAAAAAATTTTGGTGTCTTTTCTTTACTCCCAGTTGCCTGTTTTCTAGGACCGACTTAATCCCACTTTTATCCTTTTCTAATTACTTCCTTTATTCGTATTTGCATAATTAGACCTAATTTGTTAAAAATATAACCTCGTTGATTGGACTGTTCAACCGTTTTTTGAACTATAATTTATGTTTCCATACAAATGATATCAATTTTTTGTTATAATTAACGTAGAGGATGGAATAAAGAATAGACATCCAAAGAATGATATATACCGAACCAAAATCTGACTGCAATTTCATTTAGGACATAATATGCATCAGTTTGATGTGGGTTAAGTGGGCGGTAGGAAGTGGCGTGGCACTAGGCACTAGTCAGGCACGCAATTAAAAAGTGACGAAACCAAATGGAATGTCAATTTTTTTTTGTCAGCGTAAAAGAGAGTCGGGTTACCGATAGTGACATATTCTTGATGGACGTAACTATACAAATAATACTTTCTGTCGTGAAATGTCACTTTACTCGATGACGAGACAACTTCTCCATTTAACTTCAAAATGGAGAAGTTGTTTGATGGTAATTAATTAAATGGAAACTTGTGATGGAATGTTAAAGACCATACATAAGTTGCATGCATTGGTTGAAAGGTCATGCGAGGAAGATACCCAAAATTAACAATTGGAGCCAATTTTTTTTTTCAGTACAAAGGGGAGTTGGAAGCTATTAGTAGTGGCGTATCTCTGTTGGGTGTGATCATGCAGGTAAATACTCTCTGTCGTAGAATGTTGTTTTGCTCGGTAGTGACCAAGGGAGAATCACCACGACATCCGCTAGGAGCTGACGTTAGCTTATTGCACGGAGATATCTGATGTCAATCGAAGAAATGAATGTATCTCGAATTCAAATGAAAAGAACTGAAACAATACTCTTTTATGCCAGACCACCTCCCATGAGATAATTGGAGGCAAATATGGTGCATGAAAAGCAACAAACTTTAATTATCATGGAGTAATTGGCAGGGGTAGTTTTTAAGACAAAATTATTATTTTTTATATCAAATAATAAATCATCCAAATTCAAGTCTAGTAGAACTTTTGTAAATGATAAAGTTATGCCTATCAAGTTTTTAAATATACGCACATTCATCAAATTCGGTAACTTTAATTAAGAGATAAATGATTGTTTCCTTACTTTTTATTTGATATCGGAATTAATACGATATTTGTAATTAAAAAAATATTGGTTCATGCTTTATATGCACATGGATCAGCATCATGATGCTAATGGATTTTCAATTCACTCAAAATTACAATCAAATGAAATTTTGTATGCTTGAACAAAATTGGTGTTGGTGGTTGATGTTTTGTGGGAGATGTTTCTTGTTTTGGAATGTAAGACTAGTGAAAATTTGTGGGTAGGAGGGGCTACCCATCCCATGTGACATGTATGGTTCTGTATATGACATAGATCGCATGTTAGTTTGGGTTTTATCTGCCATAGCCCCATTCTTACCTCATAATTAGTGGGTTTTCGACGCACCAAAACCTTATAAATATGATTACTATTTTCATCCTCTTCTACTAATTAACAATCATATTAGTATTAATTGGCATTTATATTTGAACAATGAAAAAACCAGAAAAAAAATCGAGTGGGACTTTCATAGATAAAAATGATTAATTTACAACCACAGGCCATTTTAGCACTGTAGTGTCATATTTCAAATCATAATCTAATCAAGAATGTCAGAAACAGTGATCTAATTAATGTAGAGTATGGTGAGATAGGAATTGATGTAACGTACGTGTCAAGCTCCAAGTGTGCTTTTTGTATGTCCATGCCAGATTAATAAAATGAAATGACACGTGTATATAAAATATATGAAAAAATATATATAAATAAGAGCAATATTGTTTTGCCTAGATTGTGTCAAACACATATTCTTGAAAAATTCCGTGAGAGCAGTTTCATTACCCAAAAAATACTTTACTTAAATTCGAATTGATCGAACATTTAAAAAATATAATTATCTAGTGTTTAATATAAAAATAAACTTCAAAATGTAGAAAACATAATTAAATTATATATATGTGATTATTAAAATAAAGATTCAATATTAATAAATTATTAATTTAATAATTAGTATGCTGGTTCAAAAAACTTTACACCAAAAAACAATAATTTAAATTATATAAACGACACTTTTAAGAAAAAAATTATTAATATTTTAATTTTCAAAATGGTTAGTGAATTAAGCAAAAGGTTGATATGAATTAGTGTGTGTAATTGAAAGGGATAAGAGAATAAACAGGAAATATGATTGGAGCAATATGAACTCAATAAAGCATAAAAGGACAAGGTGAGCACAAAGAGACGTATCGTAGCATTCCTCTCTCGGCCTTATTTCCACGACAGAGAAAAAAGAAAAAGTAATAAAATTTTCCTATTAACATCGTTAGGTACACGTCCCCTTCAAATCGTCTTTCTCAAAAAACCATTTGCGGATCAATCCCAGTCTCCCTGTGAACTCCACACAGTACTCTCTTTATGCCTTCTTCACATCAAAATTAAAGATGGGAACAACGACTCCGTGAGCCTCGCCTAACCAAACTAACCCACCGACCTTGCTCATCAACACTTTTTTTCTAAACAATTAAAAAATACGCACAAAAATATTCTGTATATGCCATTTTCATTTCCTTATTTTTTTAAGAAACTTTTGTCCTCATTTTTTCTAAGGATAATCAAGCTATCCCAAACAAAAATTTGGAATGTTCAGGTTTGTTTTTTCTAAGAAAATCTCAAACTTAAACTTGATTCGAGTTATAATTTGTGTTTAAACATAGTTTGTTTATAATTAAATGAGCTCAAACCAAACTCATTACAAATTTGTTTACCTTTCACTTGAGTGTAGATATTTTACGTTTAATTAAGTTTATTACTAGTTTGATTATAGCTCATTCAACTAAAAATAAATTGAGCCCATTTAATAAATGTTTTTTAAAGTGTGTGAGACAAGAGTATCGTTGACTTATAATCAAACGAGTCGCTCAAAGAATAATGGTAAATAATTAATAAATGAATTTTTAAGCTGAATATCTATTCAACGGGGACAAATTCTACTTGTTTAATTCAAGTATATATACACATTGTCCGCACGATCATTGTCAAGCATATCGCCTATTAGGAAAGTTTATGAATGCAAATTTATTTGCTGGCAAAAGAAAAAGAAAAACCCTTTGGTGAGTCCAAACTTGAAACCTTCAAGTCTCGAGATGAACATAAATAGTTGTCCACTCAAACCAGTCTCTTTTTATTTATGAATAGATATTGATGATGTGTGTTATTCCTTACCGAGGATATATTTATCTTTCATGCTGCAATTTGTCAATACACAAATGGTGTTAATGAGGGGAACATCTAGAGGTTTTTTGGTTTTGTAGTATCAATTGGGCTACCGCCTCCCTAGTTGTGCTTAGTGGCCTTTCTTTAATAGGATTTGACTTTTTGTTTTTAATCAATTTTAAGATAATTTTTGAGTTAGTAAAATATGATGAATTACTTTTAGATAGCTTACCAATTCAACTTGATTTTTTTCCATTTAAGAGCATGCGATCACTTAACAAAATTAAAATATTAATAGTTTCTCTCATTTTAATAAGTTTTTTAATTAAAATTTAATATTTTAAACTTTAACAAATGTTCATCCAACATTAATATGCTAATCACTAATCTAATAATTTGTTAATCAATTTAACTAGATCTGAATGCATCAAAACAACATTATTTGAGAAAGAAGTACTGAAAACAACACTAGTGAAAGGATGGCAACATCTTTTACCAATTTAAAAAATTCGTTACATTGTTTCCTTTTTTGACAGAATTCGTTATTGCTATTTGCTATTAACTTTCTCTTTCGCATTTTGTGATGAAAGCCAATCATGTATTGCTACATCTTGTGCCGTGTAACTCTTTTGGTTCTTTTTGAGCCTTCCATAACAGGACATTTGGAGGTTAGTCTAATCAGGATGACATGGATTATAATTAGTTAAAAGACAGTGCACTGATTTAGATCCTTTATCCGCTAATTAAAAGAGAAAATGATATTTGGATCCTGTTAATGATCAACATGTGGAGCTTCAACACATCATTTCGTCACACTATTGGTTTTTTCACATAAAGTCCACTTGATTTCTCTAACAATTAATTGAATTCGGCCCTTAAAAAAACGACATGCCCTCCAAAATTTCTTTCAACAAGTTGTTTTTTCTTACATTCTTGATAGATTGTAAATATATTGCTCGTTTATTTTTTTTCCAAGATATTCAACTTTGGATTTTAAGAATAAAAAAAAGCATATCCAACAACTTGAAATAACCTTGAGCGATAATACGACCTCATTTAATATGTGCGGTTCATTTTTAGACAACAATTTTTTGGAAATTCACAATTAAAGTCAGTGAGAAGAGAGGAAAGTCAACAGGGTATATTAATTAATTTGACATGGCACCATTTCAAAAACATTAACTTTAGTAATATAGAAGTGGGACATTGTCTGCAACATGTTAATTATTTAATGTGATAGTTTAGTGGGTTTTAAGCTTAAACATAATTAATGTTAAATAGTTGGAAATAAGCTTTGAGGAACGAAAAATGTGGAGGTGATGTGTTAGGCAAAAGCAGGACCTAATGAATGTGTAGTTTGAAAATAGAAATGGAGGTATTAGATGGTCTTAACATTGGTACTAATGGCCCCTAAAAATTGAGATATATTTATTCATTCTACCATTTGTTGGAAAAAGCCGTCCGTCCATGACGGGTGAACTGAACCAGTCAGTCAAGATGTGAATCGAGATTGTGGACCGAGACCAATTGACGAGCCCAATTGAGATGGCCCAAAAGGCCCGTGTACTAAGCTCATTGGGCCCAAAGCCCAATTGAAGTCTTATAAGTAAAGAATGAAATTTCATTCT
>CAODLS012545950.1:0-17661 GCA_948243855.1 Flueggea neowawraea
ATTCAAATAAAAATAATTCATTAAAATAAAAATATTACATTAAAATAAAAATAATTCATAAAATTTAAAAATTAAATTAAAATAAAAAAATTACATTAAAAATAAAATATTACAAATAAAATATTAAATATTACATTAAATTAAAAACACTACAACACATATTTTTCACAATTTTTTTTACAAGCGTATTCATGCAAACGTCGTGCCGCGAGAGTCATGTTCGACGTATCTTTGTCGAGCATCACTATGTCTTTTTTAAGCTGTTGATCTTTGAGATACTCCATTTTTTCTCGTTCGATCTCGAACCGTTGTTCTTTTTCTTTTTTTCTATTAGCTTCCGTCGTTTCGAAAATTTTGCGATTTAATTATTTCTTGAACAACATGTCGTCCAAAATGGACGCAACTTCGGAGACATCGCTTGATGTCGACTTTCCTTTCCCATGCACGTTGTGTTTCACCTTTTTCTTGGTTATCGGCTCTTCTCCTTTGGCCTTATCTAGGCCCATTGGCCGAGTGTCTTGAGTTGACTCTTATTCGACGCTAGGATTAGAGGCATTGAAATCGAATGAGCCGGAACTAGTGTAGACGCTTTGGGCCTTCACCTTGGTTCTTTTTTAAGCCGAAGCCAGAGTCGAAGCTAGAGCTAGTGTAAATGTCGCTTGATCGTTCTTATTTATTAGTTAAACTGGTATAAGATTCGTTTACTTTTTCCATTGCAGGACAATATATTACACACTTGTCATCACATGATCTTGTTTTGCACCGGATAACATTCGTTCTAGTCATAGTAGACAAGAGAACAACACATGAACACTGCATTCATTAATTCAACAAACAGAGACCGACAATTGTAATTTCAGCAATGGGTGTGACCTCTTGGCTGATGCAAGAGCCCCTCTTTTCTTTCATTATTAAGTGCTCTTTTTTTTTTTTCCTTTCTTTCTCATCTCTCAACATGGTAGGACCCTTTCTATCTTCTCAACTTGCAACCCTTTCTCTGTGCCATTTAAAGCCGGAACGAACTGATTTAGACTTTATTTACTTCTTTTTCTCTCAATTACGCGCTTGTTTAAGTTTCACGTATGTTTACCATTTGTATTCACTTGACTAACACTCGTTCATTCTAAGAGGTCCAAGAAATTTTATCTTATAAAAATTTTACATTTTAAAAAACTTAAATTTGCGATATTATCAAATTTATTAGCACCGGAGCCAACGGCCTTACCCGAGTGGTATGGGCGGCTGTTATCATGAGTAACTCATGGATTCGATGCTCAGGGAATAGGGAACGGGACAGTATAGGAACCTCCTCTTGAGAGGCTCCCTTGTAACCAAAAAAAAATCAGCACTGAAAGTACTAATTATTAGTTGAGTTAATGTGATTTACTAATTAATAAAACACAAAGATTGAAATCTAAAAGGACATTTTCACCACTTCTCTTATTTATTATTTAGTTATCAATCTACAGAGCTGGAAAAAGTTGCTTATTTTACAGTTTCTTCCCTGTCCTCGGTAATTGAAATATAGAATAAATTCTCAAGGTTGTATATTGTTGATCTCTCTTTCTCTAGTCTATTACTACTGTCTTTCAAGATTCTTGTTGAATAACAGATGCAACAGTTCTAGCCCATGACTTTAAATGTTTTTCATAGATCATCAGCTGCAGATATTCTTGATGGCATCCTCAAATTTAGTAGTGGTGAATCTGGTCTTTTTATTAACCATGCTTCTGACAAATATGGTCTAATTACACCCCTCTCTTCTTCTTCTTCTTCTTCTTTGGTCTCTTCATTTGGTTTATGAAGATCTTCTTCAGCTACTTGATGCTGATCAGTTTGGTCCGGTTCAGTTTTGTTTATTAGTCCTAGTATCTGCAGTCCAGGGATTACTTTAATCATTCTTGGACTTAAATTTTCTTTCTTGAATATGAAACCAAGATCCATGAACCCTTTCACTTCTTCAAGCTCCAACTCTCCCATGCTTCTACAACTCCTGGATTTCTGCAGTGTGTTTCTTATTAAACTTGAGTGTCTTACATGTCGGGGGCGTTTTTCTAATGATACTGGTGATGATGAATGTGAACGAGCTCGGTTTCTGATCAGGTTCAATCTTGTTGGTCTTTCTTTCTTGATACTGTCCTCTCCTAATTCTCCTTTGGGTTCATCCTAGTAACACAAATAAGAAAGTACATCAGACAAAAAGTAATGGAGTCTATCCAGGACTAAGAGGTAGTACAGGAGTTCGAAAGAGTTAGATTTTCAGTAAGAACCCGATAAAAGAAAAATTAAAAGAGAAGAACCTTAATACCTGCAAAATGACGGGGGGAGATTCCTGGAAGATCTCATTTACTCTAGGAGGTGATGAAGCTTCTTCATGATCAGAATTAGGTATTTCTAAAGATAAGGTTGATGATTGTACTGAAAGGGTTTTGGGGTTAAGCAGTGTAGTAGAAGGTTCTGACAGACAGGAGAATAATCTGATGAAACCAAAGACGGTCCATGACTGTTATAATACAAAAAGAATTCTTGTCAGCCATGGAGGAAGAAACTAGAGAGAGAGAGAAAGGAGTGAGGGGGAAGGAGAAGAAGAGGAGGTAAATCGAAATAGGAATGAACAGAAATGGAGGATGTGGTGGTAGTGAAAAGAGGAAGCGAATAATGAGTGAAAGCGAACAATGAAAAAGCAAGTGGTGGAACTTTGTACAATGGAGGATGTGGTCATAAGCCATGGATTCCCTTAACTCCACATCTTTTTTCAGGTCAAATTACTATTCTGTCCATGTTGGCAATGTCCCCTTTGTATGGATGGATCAATAAACATGTAGTTCACTTGTACTTATGTCGTCTTCGTTGTTAAACATCGATAATTTAATTTTTGAAGAAAACAAATAGAATGATTTATCAAAAAATTTGTGCATATAAACACTTAAAGTTAATTTAATTGTTTAGATGTGTGTTGTCAACTTTAAAAAATAAAGTTTAGATTAAATTGATCATTATATGCAATCACGTGGTGCCAAATTATACATGGACCTACCTGAAATAAGCCAATATCCATGACTGGTAGTGTCGTTTGGATCTTGTTCGAGAGGTTTTTTTTCACTAATTTGTCCTTTGTTCTTTTTGTTAGTGAGGCTAAGGCAACATTCTGTTCCCCTTCCTTTTTGATCTTGTTTGTTTTTCCGTGTTTTTTCGAAGAATATTTTAGTTCACTGAAAGTCAGTATGTTATACAAACTTTAATCGTCACGCTATAGATTCGCACACTAAAAAAACCGGTATGGAGTGATCATAAGCTGCTGCCAAAAAGAACCCACCAAACTCAGCAACTCGCAAATTGTATTGTCTTGAAGGAGTAAATTTTCACGAAGGTGACAAATTGCATTTCGACCAATCGGCATCTGGTACTGTGTTGCAAGTGCAATTCACGGCACCAACTCAACATATGCAGCTGTAACTTACTGTATTCCATACTTTTCTGTTTCGTTTCCAAATAAAGTTGAACTCTAGTCTTTTCATTGTCTGCTATTTATTTCTGGTAGGCAAATCACAGTGAGTGAATTGTTTCGTTTGGAGTGAAAAAAGTTTGTAAAACTGTCAAAATATTCCATGATGTTTATTCCAAATAGATTATTTAGTAGATGTTGGTAAATTTAATAGAATGTATATAATTGAAAAATTCAACAATGACACATGTAATAAGTGATTTACTTGTACCTCAAACAAACACCATAATCTGCAGGTGAGATTGCAGCTTGTTCTTCCTTGGTAAATTTAATTTAATCTAACAAATAAGAAAGTGACAATACATTAAATTTGTTTTATTATACATATACAATGAGTAGTCATTTTAATGTATTATCAATGTTGTAATCGTTTATTAAATTAAATCTAATCTTCTTCCTTAAAAGAAAAAAAAAAGATTAAACAAAAGGATAGTAGCCAAATTTGACCATTACTGATAGAACTAGGCAAGATAGTCCGATAGCACAGCGGACGACCAATAGCCTGAAGAGAAACGAAAGTCAATGGCAAACGCTAAACGCGCACCGAAATCCACCATCGCTCTAAACTTTGCATTTCATATCTATACCATGTCATTTGTAAAATATATATTTGGTAAGTAATTGGTTTTCGCCTGTACAATATATCAAAAGATGAAAATCCTATACTTTACCAACTTAATTTAATGTTATTTAGATAAAAATTGTTAAATTATTTATACTTGCCGAGCTAAGCTTGAGCTCATAAGAACAATTATGGGGCAATTTTTGTTTTCTGAACATAATTTAGTACCACTGAGTTAGAATTAATTGAAGTTACAAGGATAATATCGTTGGCCGTATGAACAACCATATCTACAAATTAACTAATGACCATAAACGCTAACATAAAAGGCGTACTTGTTGCTATCGCTAATTTCAAGTCACTTTGTGGAAACTTAAAACGTTGCTTCAATTGTTCAGCTAAACTCCACTCACTAATTGATGGGTGGGCGAGTCCAAAGTTTTTTTTGGCGGAAAATATAAATTCTTTCATTGTCAAAAAGATGTATACAAGTTTAGAACAATCTCATCCTTCTTCTTTAGACTAGTCTACCGTATATGTACACAAGAAACAGAAACACTTCCATACCATGTACTACTCCTACCGAGCTCGAAGCACACCAAATGGTTCGAGAGACAAGAGTAGATAATATAGGGATACAAGATCTATACCTAAGGGTACAAAAATAATCTCAATATATTCCTTCCATCAAGAAATATTTTATTATCAACCATTAATCTGTTAATATGCGTAATTAGATTAATTAATTATGCTTAATATAGTTTAACCATTATTATGTAAAAGATTAAGCTAACAACAAGTTCACACATTTAAAATCAACGATGTTTTGTTTGTTTTCACAAAAAAATAAATTTTTAACTTTTTAGTACTCAAGATACACTAATGACGCTACTAATAAACTTGCAGGCTATTAAAATTAGTGTCATTTCTTTCAAATATTGACTTCGGATGAGAGCCAACCAAAAAAAAATCAGCAATTTCGCATGAAGTTTCCGTAGATAAATATGGTGGGGGATGCGAATAGAGCACGACGATCAAAATGGGAAATTGGGCGGTGCAGATTGGGACAAAGACACCGAATATCAAATTATTGGCTCTTTGTCCTCTCGTATTTATAATTAACTTCATTTTCATACGCCAATACATTTGTTTCCCTATAAATAATCGAGGGTGATAAGTCTTTGAAGTGGCTTTTAAATTAAAACTGACCAACTAACGTCAATTCCTGTGAGCCCTATATTACGCCGATATATTCCATTCAAAGGTCTCCCACCCACTCAATACGATTTTTTTTATTTTCCCAACCAAAACTTCAAACCTCGTCAGGAGAAGAGAAGAAATTTAATGTTATTTCCCTACATTTCATGATAAGTGCCATTTAAGATTATAGTATATGGATTAAAAATATGATTAGAATGCAGTAGTTATCATATTACTCCCTTCTTCTCATTTTAACTATCATCTAAGGTTTTGACATACAAATCAAGAAAACATATAAGTTGTTATAATTCAACGCACCTTACTTACAAGTAGCTTTGTAGTCTCGTATTTTGAGATCGTTTTCAATATTAAAAAGTAACTAAATTATAGAATATTTAAATACTTCGATACTTTTATTGACTGTCTCCTCTCTGTCTTTTTTTTTTTGGGTCAGAGCTTATGTTGCTGGGATTCATATCATTGCTCTCAACAGTAGGACAAGGATTTATTTCAGAAATCTGTATTCCAAAATCTGTAGGGGCTACTTGGCTTCCATGTAACAATACTCAACAAAACAAAGATAAATACAACAATTCTGATGAAAATAGTGGAAGAAGGCTCTTATCAATTTCTGTTTCTAGTGATAATGGCATGGACAGGCTTGTTTTAGCTGCTGGAGGGTATGACAAATGTGCTGCTAAGGCATTCAACCCCTGGCGTTGGAGATAATTTTAGTATTACTAGATTCAGTTTTTGTTCTAGTATCTCTAGACTTGTTTTCTTCTTGATCTGATGACTACAACTTTAGTAATGCTAGACTACAAATATTATTTACTAATTGGATAATTTTTTAAATCTTGGATTGCAGGGTAAAGTTCCTTTTGTTTCATCTGATGGTTTCCACCAACTTCATATATTCATCTTTGTGTTGGCAGTTTTTCACGTGCTTTATTGCATCATCACTCTTGCTTTTGGCAGAGCCAAGGTGTGATATACTATGCTGACTCTTTCTTTCTCAATTTCACTGTATGTCAAAGTTTCAGTACTATTGACTGTTTCTGGTTTGGATTTTGCAGATGAAAAAATGGAAGACATGGGAAATGAAAACAAAAACTCCTGATTACCAGTTCTCACATGGTGGTTTTTTTTCCATTAATATCAATGTTTTGAATTGGTTGTTTTAAGTTAGTTCTAAATAATTTATAGGAATAAATACCTATACCTGTCTAATCTTGGTACAGACCCAGAAAGATTCAGATTTACAAGAGATACATCATTTGGGAGAAGACGTCTAAACTTCTGGACCAACTCATCAATCCTAATATGGATAGTAAGCTGAAATTGCAGTAGTTAACATATACGCTTGTATTATGTCGTAGAGTAGTCGTCTCTAGTTTTAAGGGGTTGATTTTGAGTACAAGTCAATGTAACTCTTTTGCAGGTCAGTTTCTTCAGACAGTTTATCAGATCAGTTCCTGAAGTGGACTACTTGACACTTCGTCATGGGTTTGTCGTTGTAAGTCACCCTTTTAGAGTATATGAAAGTGTTATGTTGGTCTTTAATGGTTAAGGCTGATGGTAGGTTACAATATTTGCTTTCTAATTTCAGGCACATTTTGCACCTCAAAGTCAAACTAAGTTTGATTTCCAGCAATACATCCAGAGATCACTTGATGAGGATTTCAAAGTTGTGGTTGGAATCAGGTTGACCTTCATTACATTGACTAGAATGCAACTCTATACAATAAGTTTTCATTTTTAAGATTCAAGATTTTAGATTGAAATACGCGGAATCAAGCAGTATTGACTATTTTTGTGGTAACAGTCCAGCGATATGGTTTTTCTCTGTGGTTTTCCTACTCTTTAACACCCACGGTAAGCTCCTCAAAACGAAATTATTGTGAATTATGAACACCAATTTTTCTATTTTTGAAATAATTGAAATAAATTGACCATCACTGGTGTTGTGTGTTGAACAGGGTGGTATTCATATCTATGGTTGCCTTTCATGCCATTAGTGGTAAGAGTCTACTCAATCTAGTCGAATTTTATGCTTTGGAGATCAAATTTTGACAATTTTATATGGATTTTACAGATCATTTTATTGGTGGGTACAAAGCTTCAAGTTATTATAACCCAAATGGGTTTAAAAATACGAGACAGAGGAGAGGTGGTTAAGGGTACCCCACTAGTCAAGCCCGGTGATGATCTTTTTTGGTTCAATCGTCCTCGTATCCTCCATTACCTCATTCATTTTTGTCCTCTTTCAGGTATCTATGTCTCTCTCTATATTCTCATTTCATTTTCTGAAAATTTTTACGATAGTCTAGTAGTACAGGAATCGTACTTCATATTCTGATATTGTATCCTGATCTCTATTTTTTCCCTCCTGCACAGAATGCCTTTCAACTTGCTTTCTTTGCATGGTCTTGGGTGAGCCGTTGAACAGATTATTGTTAATGTCATTCCGTATCATAAGATAACCATTTTTGTTTCTTGAAAATTTCAGTATGAATTCGGGTTGAAGTCATGCTTCCCCAAATATCCTGAGGATATTATTATACGAATTACAATGGGGTGAGTCACATACCCATCACCAGATTATATATGAATTTATTTGTGTTAATGGACCAAAAAATTTTGAATAATATCTGTTTGAACGAAGAGCTTGCAGGGTCACAATTAAAATATTATGCAGCTATGTTACTCTTCCTCTGTATGCTCTGGTAACACAGGTAAGCCAGCCCCGGCAGATAGAACCCATTTCAAAAACAATGAGTATGCTAATTATATACCCTCCAAATTTTATCAGATGGGCTCTAAGATGAGGCCAACAATCTTCAACGAGAAAGTGGCAAAAGCTCTAAGAAATTGGCACCGGACAGCTAAGAAGAACATAAAACAGAGCAGACACTCCGGAGTCATTACACCACAAACACCAAGAAGTAAACCAGGCACCCCATCTCAAACCATGTCGCCTGTTCATCTCCTACGTTGCCACAAAACCGAGGCTGACATTATTCTGACATCGCCGAGAACATCTGAACTAAGAAACCAATTAAGTTGGGGTAGTCGGGTTTGGCATGAGACGGAAAAGGAGAAAGATGGTGTTGAACTCAGATATATTCCACCTCTTCGAGTACATAATAATCGTGCGCAGCATGAAATCAACATTGGAATGGGAGGTCTCTCTTCAAATAAACAATGAATACAAGTAAGTGTTCTTAGCATTACTCATACAAGTAAAACTGTTATTTTTTGAGTTACACCAACAAAGTCTTTTTTTTTTTATCAACTTCATGCCAACAAAGTTTAATTATAGTACTTGTAATCTCGCTTACAGTGTAATGGTGCTAGGATCATCCCTAATTTAAGGATCAAAGTTTGAATTATTTCAGCAATATCAATTTTGTTGGACTAAGTTGTTCAAATTATATATTTAATCAGGCTTAAAAAACTAAAGCAAAAATAAAAGTAGAAAAACATCAACGACTCAAATGGGATAGCAAGGCTCCGAATAATTAAGATGAGAGCCTCAAACAAATGGATTGATAATTAAAGCATTCATTTACATGTTTCCTAGGCATAGTTCACCAGTTTCCTTCCTTTTTTCAGCAAATATGTCCAAACAACTGTACAATATATATGGTTGACCAAAGGAAACCATAGCTTAACTTATTCATCCTCCTTATCGTCAGGCATCTTTGCAGATTGGACATAAATTCTTCATTGATTGCCATTTCTTGATGCAGCTAACATGGTAATCTAGTCAGGTGCTCACGGTTCGGGACCGACCAGAGATTTCAAAATCTCCGGAACCGTCCCGAATCTCGGGGATGCTGGTTTTGTAGGATTGGGAGATTTCGGGACGAAGATGATTCGGAGATCGGAGATTTTTTCACTCAAATTCAACTTAAATATAAAAATAACCCATTAGTTATATCTTAAAAATACAAACAAATTACACTAACATAAAATCAAAGTCCTGAATACAGTCAAAGACATTACATATAGAAAAAACACTTCAACATTTTGTTAAATGAATAAAAATTCAAATATATATAAACATGCAGTTTATAATATCAAATATTTTTGTATATAAGGTGCATTGTTACACTTTAAATATTAATTAAAAGATTTAATGATTAACTATATTAGTTTAGGTTTAGAAGTTGAGGTTTATGGTATAAGATTTATAGTTTAGGAATTAGGAATTGAGGTGTATGGTATAAAATATATGATATTAGTTTTAGAGTATAATTTATAGATTTTACTTCAAGTCCTTAACTAATATTGGAAATTATATTGTTTTGAAAAACAATAACATTTACTTAATTTATTTGAACTTATTAAGTTGTTAAAATTAAATTGCAAGTAGTAAATGAGTTTTAAGTAGTTTAATCGAATTAATTTTATGGATTAACATCTAAGGAAGAAGAGAGATTCAGGAAGAGGAAAAAAGGATCCCCTAATCTCACAGCGGATTCCTGGAAAACTTTCGAGAAAGATCAGTATGATCAATCATCATACACTCCTCAGAGTAGCAAGTTCGAATTGTTGGAAACATGTCGACCCTCAGTGGCAAGTCAACGTGTTCTCGAAAAGTCAAATCACAAAGATTTATTACATAACAAACTTTTGGAAATTCTTGCAATTGAAGATTAGAGGATATAACCATTGCCTAGATAAAAATTTAGGATATTAGGAGAAGAGAAGCCTCAAACACGTTCATAATATCTCTTGGTGAGAAGTCAATGCTAAATTCTAATAGAAAGCAAAGAAGGTTCTCTCTCAAAGCTCAAGTTCCACTATTGTTCTCTGGTATCAAGCCGTATAATAAATCACTAAGCACTACAGTAAGAGTTCAATGAGAGGCCAGAACCCCTGACAAAAGCCTTAACACTCCATTTAGGCAGTACCAATGATAAGCAATGAGGTTGATCAGAAGCTGTATTAAAACTACATACAAGTTTCTCCATTATGCTGAAACCGGACATCAATTGGAAGGCCTAAAGCCAAGAATCAGTGTTCCAACCCAACCAGTGTCTCAAGTTATACACATTAACTATTGTAAAATCCAGACCTCATTTTAGTTCCACCAATCTCCTATGCCCATCAAAAGAGATACCCAGTCTCCATGGAAGAGAACCATATAACATAAAGCCAGCCAACTGGTGACAAATCTAAATATATTAATGATGTGAGAATCCAATCAAAATCTTATTGGAACTGCGGAAGTGGCAACAAAAGCGCTGCCCCCGCCACCACCCAACCACCCAACTCTGCTTCAAGGGGCAACAAAGCTTAATCACCAGCAAGGCTGAACAAAAAAATTTCTCTATTGGAACTGCGGAAATGGACCTACATAAATGAAATGTTGAGGCTAGCCAGCCTCCATCCCCTTAGACCACAGCAATATAAAAGAAGTATAAATTTTTCTGTTCTTGTTCGTATCACTGCTCCCTATACTTCCCAGAGCATCACCAGATATCTCCACTTGTCAAAGTGAGAAAAATCTTAAATATAATGAAAACTCATCACTCAATTTCGTTTTAGTGATATGGTCTGTAGAGCCTTGACTTCATGGATTGCATTAACCCATAGGACACTGTGAATCCAAAATGCGTAAGGAATAAATAGCTCTTGGAATTTGATATAGTATATGTTGAGTACCACACACTTTGCCGCTCCAAAATGCAAGCCAAATTATGTTACTCCAAAACTGTAGTAAACAGTGCTACTCTATCATGAACGTAACAAATAGGTCAAATCTGTTCTTCAATTTGCACAATCAACCCAGTTGCTCCTGCAACACCATTTCCAATTCAGAAAAAACGAACAATATAAGGCTAAAGAGGAGGGGGTGTCAGTTTTTGTAAATTTCTTGATTATTTGGTGGCAAGGCTTGTTAGTTGTTAGTCGGTTGTAGGGAGGGTTACTTGTTGATGTTATAAATAAATGGACCAAGAACCACTGAGTCGCACACAGGTTTTCATTCTAGGCAAAAACTCCTTTCCTTTCAGTAGTTCGCTGTTGTACTCTCTATTCTCCCATCATCTCCCTTTTTTCACTACTCCTCTGTCCACCATGGCTTCCCCGTATTTGTCCCGTCTGCTATACTAGTCTTCCCATGGCTACAGTTCTGAGGGAAAATCATGTCAGGAGGTGCAAACTAAAACAAGTGACGGCCCAAGAAAGTTCCTAAAAGAAGAAGACAAAGAACAACAAGAAAGGGCAAAAAGATCAACGAGGAGAACAAGAAGAAGAAGAATGCCCACGGGAAGAAAGTTGATGAGGTCTGGGGGTGCGGACGTCAAGTCCACCCCACTCCACTTCCACCTGTGCGTTCTTTTGCATGTTTCTTGATTGGTGGGGGTGGGTGACAATACGTAGGTTTGATTTCTTGGGTCTAATTCTTTTCTTCATTGTTAGATGGGTTTTCATGGGTTTCAGTTCTTTCTTTTTGCAATGGGGATGGGTAAAAGATTTTCAATTCTTCGCTATTCGAGTTGGGTATAAGCAATTTTGACTCTCATAATTTTGATAAAGATTTTACAGATTTGCAAGTTTGCTACATTCAAATCAATTTCGATAAACAAGAATGTAATCTACAGCAGATTTGCTAGTTTTGAGTAGTGAAACTACCCGGTTCATTCGTTCCTGGAAGTGGCAAGTTTCCTTTTTTTTTTTTCTTTTAATTTGGATCGAGCAAATGGGAGAGTTTTTGTTGTTGAAAGAAATTCAAATGTTCCAACACGTTCGTATACTGCTAAAGGAATCGCACACATCAACAATGCAGTAACCAATAAAATCAGAATGAAGATTAGTCCAAGTAACCGATAAAATCAACTTGAAGATTAATGCTTATTCATAAAAGCAGAACCACTGACGTTCCTGTAATTCACTGTAAGAACAAACGTAAAATTACAACCACCATTTAGAACCATAAGTAAAAAAACAATTAAAACATCTATCTTATTCTACATCAATCCAAGCACAATTTGTCAATTGCTGCACTCCAAATGGATGGTCGCTGCAATTATAATCTCCCAAACACGAGTGATATTTCCTCGTAAAAAGTGAGTCAAATATGCTACTGGAGTTTTGAAATAATGGAAAATATATCTTGTTACCTGTAGATTTTGTTGGAGTCGAACGGGACCAAGATGCAGCATGACTAACACAAACCATTTTATTGTTTAAATTTTGCACCGGTTGCCACATCTTCTTTGTTCGAGAGAGATCCATTCTCATCAAGTGAGGAATTTTTTCCTCGGTAAGTAAAAAGACGAAGCAATCCCTCCTCGTCTTCAACTAGGAAACATCCATTCAACTCGACTAATTCTGTCGAGAATGTTTTACCAACCACCGATATGTTTCTGGTACTAAGATCAACTACTATGGGCTTATTGTTGGCGCCAAAACAATAGCATTTTTGCTTATAAAACACAGGATGATAATTCAAAGCACGCTGTGAAAATGGTTACTCATCAAAGAAACTCCAGCTGTCTTCACCACATCTAAAAATGGCCAACTCACATCCACAATATTCAACACCAACAACAAAACAGTCGGTTGATGTTGGGGGAGATGAAAAGGACATAGTTCTGAATTCAGGTGGAAAACCATTTGGGAGATTTATTTTCTGCTTTGTAAAGGGATTGAAAAAAAGTACTCATTTATTTCTCTATTGTGTCGAGATAAAAGTAACCACCCAAATTTAGAGAACTTAATATATGCAGCTGATAATTCCGGGGTGTCCAGACAAAAGGTGTGGTTATAAGTTGGGTGAAAGAATTTGCAGGTACCATTAACTAGTGACACCAAATGTGGATATTTGTTGTACCTCAAATAAGTATGTGATGTGGGCGGCCGAACAATGGAACGCCAATCTTTGCACACTGAACGAAGGACACCAAAGGCACCAGGATCAAATGTAAATATACGAGCAAGAACTAACTTTGATACCTCGGTAGGAAGTTGAGGTAGAAACTGTGCATTTTGAACTTCATAATCCAAATTTTCATTATGTTCTTCTTGGATATCTAATGTCACCATTTTTAACCTGTTACAAAATAAAATTTATAAAATGAATGCCTGGATGAAAAATGAAAAGATACAGGTTGCACATAAGGTCAAATAGAAAAAAACTTACCCATTTGAAAGAGATGAAAACGAATGGTTTTCTAAATCATAGAATGGTTTTCTAAATCATAGACATGAAGATATTCATCGTCATGCTGTAGAAAGTATATACAATTCTGTTTGATTTGAGGATCTGATGCACAAAAAGAGATGCCATGCCTCTGAAACTGCTCTCTGGGGAGAAATATTGTGAACTTTCCAATGTTTTCTACTTCCACCCACTTCTTATTTAAGAAGTCAAATTGAAAAACTAAAAAAGAGTATACTTCAGACTCTTCTGGTTCTTCTCGTGAATAATATAATGTGTAATACGCTTTCCGTACCATTGGGAGCTCACCTCCAGATTCAACTAGATAACACCTAAAGCAGCACATCTCTGAATAGAATGGTATACGAGACACATTTAATTTTGTGAACTGAAGACTAGAGGTACTGCAATCAATCACAACTAAAATATGAGAATTTTCTATGGTATAGTAAACTTTGCCTTCAAGTAATGCTGCCATGTCTTCACAAATATACATTCTCTTTTCAAGATTATATGTTTTGTATTTGCTGTCACCAGGCCGACAACACAAAATCTTATCCCTTGCCATAAATAAAACTAGACTGCTAGGATCATTTGGTGAACAAGTCAAAAGACAACGAGTGTACTTATGACACACTGGTGGAAGTCTAATTTTCTTTGAAGAATGGATATCCATGAGGTAATATATTTTGGCATCTTTTAATACCAACCATCCATCACAATAAGCACATATCTCTTTGTCTTTCTTATCATCGATGATATTTCTGTAACTTGTCTTCTGTGTTATTCTGTAAAACAAGTTCCACTGTAGCCATGGATATGATTGAAGGAATGCATCCCCTTTCATTTTTAACCTGTCAAATCAAAAATCAACCAGTGAATAAAGAATAAGAAGATATTATGCATATGAAATAGAAATGTGATCGGAACATCAACTAATCAATATAGATTTCAAAATAAAAACGAATAAACATCAATCAGAGTCATACGGAAATTTCTAAATTGTTGTAATCATTATCACTGTGATTCCGTGCAAATTGAGATGGATAAAAGCCAATATAAAAATGTACTTCAAGTTCTTAACCAGCTAATGCATTCACTGTCCACGAATCCGAATCGAAAAGCTTAACTCTTCTGATGCCACAGTTCATGCCTAGACCCGGTAACACACCAGACTGGACACTAATAACATTGGCTGCCACCAAAATCATACAACGGAACCCAAGCCGATTCAAAAACCGAAAAGACGGTCAGAAAGCCTTAGGAAACAATGGCAGACTGGAAGAGGAAATTGCGAGAGATTTTCTAGGTGATGGAGAAAATGAGAATGTATGTTGATGAGAGAACTTAGGTTCGCAATGGCTGGAAGAGAACTTTCTTTTTAAAAAAGTTACAGATTAATGCATGATAACATTGCCTGAAAGAAAACAAATGGTTTTGATTTACATAAATAAATTGCAGAAAAATTGATCCTAATTAGGGTAGAAATTGATTTTGGGATTCATTAAGTTGGACTTGGAATTGCTGAGACAAGATTAGCAACGTAGATTTTCCAGAATACATATATTTTGATCCACATAATGTTGATGAAAAAATCGAGAACATGCACTAATTAATCAACACATAGAAACAAATTATCTTCAGAAGTTGCGATGATCTTGAACGCGAATAGAACAAGCACAATATACACAAACAAAATAATCATAACTGGTGCGTTAAAATCAAGAAGATAATAGATTAGAAGCGAATCAAACCTTTTCAGTTGCGAAATTGGTATAATGCTTATTTTGACCAACGTTGCTTTGGACGAAGCTGTGGGAGTCGGGAGCCTTGGAGCCCCACCATACACACACACACACACACACACACACACATATATATATATATATATATATATATTATATAATATAGAGTTAGGTTCGACTTAGTTTAAAAGTAATTTTTAACATATTCTTCATACCCAGCATCTAAATTTAATAAATGGTAAGAATAAAAAATAACTGTAAAAAATTTAAAGTAAGTTAAGCCCTCCTCCATATGCATACATATATATTCATAAACTAATATATATGTTACCATAAAAAGATAATGTTGATTCTCATATAAATTTAATGTGGGAGTCAGGACTGGAGAGATAAAAGAACAGAAAGAACGAACAATTATTTCTGTGATCGTGGAATTTTAATACTGATTTCTTATTTATATGACAAATTTGGACTTCGGTCCTATTATGAGTTGGAATTGTATTTTAATTAGGATGCCAAATTTGTTCAGCCTTGCCGGTGATTAAGCTTAGTTGCCCCTTGAAGCAGAGTTGTGTGGTTGCTTAGTCGCTGGAAGCAAATGAGGATTTTCAACACATTTTCGTGTTCTCAACACGAATCTTGATGGCAAACAGAAGATTATGTTCGCCTTACCTCTATAAAGGATATTGGTAGCCGTTTCGCCAACATCGTCTGCAAAAAAGCTAATGTCAACAAGAACAAGGGGTTCTTTCTTTTCCACTTCCCTTATTTTCTCTCTTCCTATTTGAATATGCTTGTTTGTTTTTTCATTTTCATGGTTAATCTATCAATGTGGTCGCGGATAATTGCCTGCCTGGAATCACTTGTTAACGTGAAGAAAATTGTGTTTTTTGTTAGTGTCGATTATATCTTTTGGTATTGTACATACATGGTGTGGTTAAACGCTAGACATTGAGTATCGTTAGTGCCACGTATTTTTATTATGTTATTTCCACATTTTATTTTTTTTCATTTTTGTTGATGTGTTAATTTTTACTGCTACGTCTCTTTTAATGTTAATCAACTAAACCAATTTTCTGAAAAAGATTCAGTTCAAAACTCAAATCTACAACTGCAAACTCAACCGTATACCCTTAATCTGGAATTTTTTAAAAATTCAAATGTCAATCCCTTATAATTGATACAAATTTGCAAGTCAACCGTATGTAGTAGTGTATCTGCTTCCCAACCTCCATGCCTCTGATCAGTTTAGTTTCTCTTTACTGCTTCTCCTCCTCTTTTTCTGTTTTTTGGTTGTCGCTTGGCACACACAGAGGCAGTGGCGGATCGGAGGGGGGTTCGGCGTGGTCCGGTGACCCCCTCACCGTCGGCGGAACCCCATATATGTAGTATGGGGTCTAGCCGGCGTTTGCAGGAGCCCCCGGCCGTGAGAGTCTGAGAGAGAGGAGTTGAAGACGACACTGTGGCTTCCTGTATTTTTTTTCGAACTCTGCGTTTTAATCCCTTGGAGGCCAGATTTAAAAAAAACACCGTTTCAGGGCCCATGGCTTTAAAAAAAAGGTTATGGATTATGGACCAAAAGCACTTCAGTTCTTTCAAATCCTCATTTGCCACCCTTCTTAACCCCACCACCACTCCTCCTTCAACCATGTCGTCGGCATCAATCAAACGGTTACGACAAAATCGATCATAATTATGGGAGATGGTGCTGACGCAGAAGCTTCATGAACCTTTTAAAGGCACAGTAGAGAGGATCATAGGCCGAGAACTATCTCTGCCTTCAAAGAGAAGGGAGTCCTTAGCGTCAGCGAGTTCATTCTAGCCGGTGATAACCTCGTCTCCAAATGCACCACATGGTCTTGGTATGTTTATCTTCTTGCCATCAAAATTGATTTCGATTATCATCGATTTAATTATCTTTTGATCTTCCAAGGTCGCGCCTTTATCTTATATGAATGGTTAATTAGCTTAAATGTTCATGATTTTTGGCGCTTTGAATGCATTGGAGGTATTGGATTTTGATTTTTTGTTGTGGGGGCACTGTCAGTTACTAAGTTAGGTTATTTTGATTGATTTTGCGGTGTAGATTTTGAATGATTGTATTTATGTTTGATTGAGTTTAAGTTGATCGGATGCGTAGTTTAAGTTGATCGGATGCGTAGAGATGTTGGAAGGAAATCTGTAGCTTTTGAAGAGTAATTTGATTAGTTACATACTTTGGAGGCATTTGTTAATTTCTTTATCTGCAATAAATTTATATTAGTTACCCAACTCATTTTAAATCTTTTTTTTTTTATCACTGGGTGAATTGATTATAGAAAATGTTCACCTTCATATCATATGTATACTTTCAATGCCTTTTTGTTTCGTTGCTTGTGATTGACTCTCAAACATAAACTTCTAAGAATTAAACTTGCCTATAATTTGGGGTTAATTGGTTATCCATTCAAGTTTTCTTGCCTACTAGTGTGTTGTT
>CAODLS012546519.1:0-11618 GCA_948243855.1 Flueggea neowawraea
CGCTGCCGTTTTGGGGTAATACTCGTAATTGAACTGCCTCCTTCAACCGATGACGATCTGGAGATCGCCATCTGGCAATATGTGATTGGTTGCGTACCATCTCCTTGCTTTGAGCCCATCTACTTCTTCCCAGTCACATTCATCACCACCATTGCATGGTTTAAAAATCCTGACCTTACGTTCGCCGTCATTGAATCCACCTGTTTGGACTAGACGGCCGTCGGACATAACCGACCCGGAAGAGCACCAAACGTTGGTTTGGACCATGAGAGGCCGAATCTTGTTGGTTAAAACATTGTACTCTGCAGAGTGTGCCGTGCAGTCATATTTTATTACAAGCTCCGAGGGGTCCTTGCGGCACTTGCCGTTTGGTAACGAGAGGTTTGACATTCCGAAGTCTGTCCGGTCGAAGATTACGACGCGGTCGTTATGGAGGAGCTGCATGTGCATAGCTGTTATTCCTATGTTCTCCTGCAACACCTCCCAGCGCCCACCGGCCGCATTGGTTAGGATCGATTGTGTGGTGAACAGAATTATGTGTAAGAGAAGGAAAGGGACAAGTAATGTTGGAGACATTGTGGGTATGTTTTGGATTATTCGTTAATGGAGTGTGATTTGGTCGGATTTAATGAAGAAGTGAGTCGGTTTCTATGGGTTCTTATATACTGATGATGATAAGAAAGGAAGGAGAATCCATCTCCACACGCCTCCGTGACGCGTGGGGATTTTCTGGCAATCTAGTCAATGGGAAAGGGTGAGGTAGTGCAAATTGAAATTGGCAATATTTGAGATGGTATTGAATTGAGATTATGCTATTATTGTGATCCAGCAAGTTCGTTTTTGTTTTGGCTTAGTTAGTTGGTGTTGTTTGCACATTCTCGGACTCATTGCAGATGTGACTCCTTTTTACGTTCTAGTACTGTACTACTGCTGGTTCCCAATAGACTTGCTCATTTGTCCAATATCACATCTTAATTACTAAGGAAGTACCTAGTCTTAAAATCGCTTTCAGAAATCAAATCTTTCACTTCTTATGAGGTAATTTAATATGACAACGTTTTACTTGTCAGACTAAAACCATGATAACATTCTATATAGTCAATAATTTTTAAACTTGGTAATTACCACAGTTTTCTCCAGCATTGAAAAATGAGGGATTTGATTTTTAATAGTAATTAAATATTAAAAAATATAAAATGAACAGAGGATTGGTAAACTGAAATCTGCAGATACATGCATCAGAGCAGAGGTGAGTTTGATATCTGAGAAGGGTCGTCGCGCCCGTGATCCATTTTTTTTTTTCCAATAGGAGGAGTTCACGATTTAGAAAAAGCGTCTGCCCAAAAATTCTGCTGCTTGCTTTAGGATTGAATACACGTGCAAAACCAGCGGAAACACCCCATTCTTGTATCTTATGTGTACTTACTTATTGCCCCTTTTCCCACCAATCTCTTGCTTCTCTCTTGTTCCTGTGTAGTCGGTGAAGTGATCTTTTTCTCTTTTCCTTTTCTTTTTTCAATTCCCCTTTTAATTATATGCGGTATTGTTATTACAATCACTAAAAGGTAACATGCATGATTCTGACGGCATAAATTCTGTTGAGGTGGCTATTGTTCTTTGTTTGTAGCCATGGATGTACTCCTACCACTTTTTGTCATTTTAATGATGTGAGATTTAGATTCCTTAATTACGTATTTTTGTGATTGTTAACTTTTAATTGATGATCTCGTATAATCCCAAAAGGCTGTGGCACAACATTCATCACGCCTTTTGGATCATAGCACACATTAATAACTGCCTCCCCTTTTTCCCAAACTAATCATGTCCCTGCTTCATCATTCGGGTTTACGCCATTTCTTTTTTACATTTGCGGTGAAAATTGAACTTTTGAAGCTTAATTTTAGTGTTGAAGTCGATTTCATTTTTAGTAAACTGTTTTTAACTCTCGTATTTTTTCCTATTAAAAAAAGGAGTGGTGTTGAATTGCACTCCACTAGGCTCAATTTTGCTCATCATTTTTGGCTTCAATATAACAACACTATTATCAACGAAATTAAAATGCATTTGGGGCCAATTTGTATCATGGATTGGTGGTAAGTGGTGATCTTCTGTCAATCTTTGTCATGCTACTGCAGGAATTCAAGTCCGGCCAGTATAAAATAAAGCAAACAATGTGGGAGTTCGAGTTCTAGTGGAGCAAATAAAATGACTTATTAAAATAAAAAACCTAACAAGTAAACTGTGATGTGAAAAAGAAAGGCAGCGTTTGGGGGTAAAATAGGATGGGAATGGGAATACTTTTCAATAGCATGCCAAAAATTACCCCAAATAGAGATAAAGACAGTTTGCATGTTGCTTCTGGATGTAGGCCACTGAATGAATGTCTCTTCACACCCAATTATGAGGTGTTGGCTGACAAATATTGTTGGCATATCCAATACCCTTTTACCTGCCTAGTCAGCCTCGATCATCAATTAGTCGATTGCGTTCAACCTCAACTAATCTCAAAATCCAACTAATTAAACAGACACATGCAATTTAATTGTCTTTTGGTTCAACAATTCAAACTTCGGTTCTTCAATTCAATCCCTCTCAATCAAGTTTTACAATTACGCGTGAAACAGTATTAATGCCATTAACTAAGACGTGTTTTTACTGGAATTGGACCGTGTTACCCAAGATTACTGGCTACAGTTATTTGTCGAGAAACAATTTCAGGTTTGTATATATAGTTTGGGTTCATATAGCTTCTCTCTAAATTATCCAGAGAATCAACCTATTAATGATTAAAATAATAGTATAAACTAACGATTAATTATCGATCGGAATATACCAAAAAAAAGTTATTAATTGGGTAATTAAAATTTATGGCCGTCATGATCAGTGCAATAATACAATATCTTTGGCCGAATATATCATAATATAATAGCAGATTATTCGTGATACCTGTACAATTTGCTTTCCTTTGTAGGTTCAATCGCATTCAGAAATTGACATAATGAGGATTAAATTATCCAAAGATCAGGTGAATCCATTTAGCCAATCTCCTGGCATCAACTTTAGTCGGCATTGATTTTGATCAGTGAAATTAACCAATTTTGGTTGAACAAAACGTGTGGTCTCATTACCTCAAAAGGGGTAGCTTAGCGGATAAGCGTCGTCCTCAGTTTGTTGAGATCCTGGGTTCGAACTCTAGGGGGGAGTGGATTGTGGTTTTAGTACCACTGGACCTGAGTTGATGGGCTCAATCCTCTGCTAATTCTTTTCGGGTGCTGCAGTGACGAGACTCAACCATCTCGCTGAGTTCAACTATGACTTTTCGGACATTTTGTAGCTAAGAGTAATGTCTACATGGTCACACCCAACAGAGGTATGTTACTACTGGTAGCCCTCGATTCTCCTTTTTCTCGTGAAAAAACGTGTGGTCTCATTGGTATTGGTTGAGTACAAATTAGCTTGTCTTGGAAGAAATTGAGTTGTACTGAATCATTAAGTTGGAATAACTAGAAATATTCCTTCTTTATTGCATTTTTTCCAATAAAGGCCTGAGATGCAGGAATCAGTGATCGCAACAAGGACATCCCAACTAGATTGACACCTCCATTGCAACCTCTTCATCTTCGTGGTCCCAAATTTATTAATAAAAATAAAAACTGAGCAATGTTAAGAAAATGCACATACAACCCCGAAGAAGGGCGAATTAACAACATCGAAAATGCTCTCTGCGCTGTCCATCAAATGCAACCAAGGTGTCGCAGAAGCTTGGCGAAGTAAACCACCATTGTTCAACTCTAGTGTGTAACGCTTCCTTAAACAACCTGTCAGCTACCATATTTCCCTCTCTGAAAACATGGGTGATTAGACAATCCATAGTTGTCAACTGGTGCAGACACTGAGACCAGGCAGACAGGAGTCTCCAAGGCACTTCAAGACTGATTGAGTTCAGTAAATTAATTGCATATGAGGAATCACTCTCGATCCAAATTTTATTCCATCCAAAAGAGTAGGCTTCCGTAACAGCATATATGATTGCATGCAATTCAACTTCGAACGCATAACAATCTGGCAAAGGCAGGGCAAAACAACCTTTCACAAACCCTCTAATTGTTTTCACCGAAAATTTGAATTAAATTGGAAAAAAAGTTTTGCGACGAATTCGTCGCAAAATATTTTTTTTTTAATTTGAGATTTAAATTTCAAATTAAAATTCCATTAACTTTATTATATATATATATATATTACAATATTTTTCCAAATATTATAATTTACTTAATTGTTTTCATCGAAAAATTGAATTTAATTGGAAAAAAAGTTTTGCGACGAATTTGTGGAAAAATTAACATTGCGACGAGTTGGTCGCTATTTTAGCTACGAATTCAGCCCAAAAAGGTTTTTTTTTTTAAATTTGAGATTTAAATTTCAAATTTAAATTTAAAATTTAAATGCCATTAACTTTATTTTCCCGCTATATATATATATATTACAATATTTGTCCAATTATTATAATTTACTTAATTGTTTTCATCAAAAAATTGAATTTAATTAGAAAATGGGACCTTGCAACGAATTCCTCGAAAAAATAGCGACGGATTCGTCGCAATATTAAAATTGGGATGACTTTTTCGCTATTTTTGTGACGAGTTTGTAGCAAAACGTTCTTTTTAAATTTGAGATTTAAATTTCAAATTAATGTAAGGTTTTTAATTAAAATAAAATTAATGTTTAAAATATTTTTCCAATTATAATGTAATTAATTTTATAATTTAAGCTTGATTATTAGAATATTTGTCCAATTATTAAAATTTACTTAATTGTTTTTCCACGAATTGGTTGCAACTTTTGCAATCAATCCATCACAAAGTCTAAATTGCGACAAATTGGTCGCAATTTTAGAGACCAATTCGTGGCAAAACACTTATTTTTTTAATTGGACGTTTAAATTTCGAATTAAAGTGCCATTAAATTTGTTTTCCCACTATATATATATAAATTATAATGTTAAAAAATTAATACAAATTAATATATATATGTATATACAAATTAACACAATTACATTACTTTTTCAATCATATTTTCTATATATATAAAATATATATATACAAATTAAAGGAAAATTCGGTTTGATTAATTCCGTCGCAAGACTCCTAATTTTTTTTTTGGCTGAAATTTCAAATTTCAAATTTCAATGATTTTTTGGGCGGTTTCTTAGGTAAGAGAATTTGTTTGCGACGAATTCGTCGCAAATTTTGCGACCAATTCGTCGCAAGGGTTGGCTTTTAGCCCAACAGCTGCTCTCCTCTTTCTTTCCCAGATATTCCCATTTCCTTAACCCTATATTCCTCTTTCTCCCATATCCATTTTTCTCTCCCAATCCGCCGCTCTTCCTCTCTCTCTCTTGGCCACTGTCCGTCGAAGCTTTCTCTCTACACACACACCACACCATACCTTAACTGAGACTCCGGATTGAATTCAGTCCTCATCTACTTCTCACTCTCACGGCACTTCTCTCTTCTCACTAAAACAACTCGCAGAAACCATTTCCTCCTAAACTTGTCGTTTCAGGTACCATCTTTGTTTTCGATTCCATTTCTATTCTTATAGTCTTAATTTTTTAAATTGTGTTTTTTTGATTTTCTTGTGAATTGTATTTTGCAGAGTTCTATGGCAGGGTCAGTAAGAGCCTTCACTGCGAGTAATTAATCTAGTTTTTCGGATTTGGGATTGGCCAGTTAAGACTTTAAGTACTGTGATGCGAACAAAGTTTAGGTCTTTTATGCTTATATTTGATTGTTAAACATGTAATTGATTTGTTGCATATATTTTTTGCGATGTATGATGATGGGCATTGAGTAGCTTTTTAAGTGTTCTGGGAATAAACTTCGTTTCCTGTTGTTACGTTTTGTTTTTTCACAATAGACTTCTGGCTTGATGTATTTTGTGGAATTCTTGTGTTTGAATTGTTGAGAAAATGTCGGAAGACTTGACTCATTTTCTCAGAAATTAAGCTGCTTTTTGCGGTCCTATAGTGGCAACAGTTAAGATCTTGCAGGTTTTTCTTATGCATTTCAGTAACTTTATGGATTCTTGGTAACTTCTTTCTTTGCTTGTAAAACGAGAGGCTTGATTTCGATCATTGGTGGATTTTATATAAATATTTTGGTAGAGATTTTTCATTACTAAAAGCATATTACCAAGATGAACGTGTTGCCATATAACATACTCTATAGACTTCTTTCAGAATATCTAAGAAATTTTTTTATTGTTTGTGCTATATACCTATCATGTATTGAACTGTAAAGTGTAGATTGTAATTAAAAATTCTTTTAAAACCTGTTTTATTCTGACACACTTTTCATAATACTTTTATTTGACTCTTTGTTTTAGCACTGGGAGCCATACTTTCGGCCACAGATTCTGTCTGAACATTGCAGGTATGCATTCTTACTCAAGGCTCTTTAGCAAGGATAAATAATAGCTCCAAAACTAGCCGGGCAATTGTTCTGTTTGATCCTGCAGGTGCTCAATTGGTAGTTGGTATTGTTAAAATGCTTGGGTATTAGATGCCATAAGCATTTTCCCCATATTGAACTTAAACGACATTGGAGTTTTGGCTTTGGCTTTGATTGCAGGTTGGATTGATAAGTGCTTACATTATAAAGAAGCTGTACTTTGGCAGGTATTTAACATAGCAATTTTTTTTCTTTATTTATTTCATAGAGTATGTTTGAACAACTTAAGTTTGATAATCGGAACATCATCCATTTAGTTGCATTCTGATTTTGCTAAGTTTCTCTCATTCGATGCTAAAATTACTTGTATACATATTTATTAATTATTTTTTTATAGGCTCGAACCTAGTTAGAAGATGTTGGGGAAGTGGGCTATTAAGCGGTACAATAACATCCTTCGTGCCATTCGGAAATACGACTTCATGGCACAAAAGCGCTACAAGCCGAGATCGAAGTTCGACGAAAAGACTAATTAGATAGGTTTATGTAGTTACTGTATTTTAGAGTTCATAAATATTACATAGTTTTAATGTATTTTAACATTTAAATATTAAATATATTTTTTAATTAATTCTGGATGTTACTTATGTTTATTTAGTTTTTTTCATTTTTATTAAATAATTTAATAATGTTAAATAACAACAAATACAAAAAATTATCAAATCAAGAAACAAAAAAGTTCATATTGCGACGGATCCGTCGCAACATTTTGAGACGGATCCGTCTCAAAATTCGTCTCAAAATGTTGCGACGGTGCCGTCTCAAAATGTTGTGACGGATTCGTTGCAAAATGGGTAGTTCACTGTCCCCAATTTTGCGATGGCAACTTCATCCGTTGCAATTTTTTGCGACGAAATCTTCGCAAAACAGCCCGTTGACTTGCTCCCAAGATTGCGACGAATTCTTAGATGATTGCAAAAATTTGCTTCTCTTGTGAGGAGGGTTTTGCGACGAATTTTTGCGACCAATCTTAGTTGCAAAAACTTTCTTGCAACGAATTTCTCCTTTTTGCAACGAAGTTGCGACGAATATCTTCCGTCGCAAAAAGGCTGTTTATAGATAAATTAAATGAGGATTGAAGTGATTACAGACCTCATAATGAAATATACAGAAGAGTATAAATATTAAGAGAGGGAGAGTTTAATGAACGAAAACTTAATAGATTGTTGATATGACATGATAATTTTACACTTCAAGTGTATAACCATTAGTGTTGTCCTAATATTAGAGCTCTCTCTTGTATCAACAACCTAGAAAGGGATAATTTTTTTCCATAATCGATGGATACAAGAGTTTCTACAATCTTTTCTTATCAAGGTATAGCATTTTCTCGTTCAGATTATAAGAATTTATAATTTATATTTAATTAATCAACTAAAATTATTAATTAATTTTAAATTATAATTTACACAATCTAATAAAAAATATAATTTTTAATAAAAAATTGCACGAACTCCGGCTACTATCAATTTTAAGGGAAAATCATTCTTTGGAAGTGTCATAATTGTGAAATCTAATACTCTCTTCGTGCCATAAAGATAAGTCATGTTTCATTTTTAGTTTATCATAAATTATAGGTTTGTTTCCTTTTCAATACTAATAATTATGTCAATTGTACAATATTGTCCATATTTAAATATATAGTAAATTATATTATTAACTAGCACAACACCTGCGTGATGCAATGAAAATTTTAAGTGAATAAATTACATTATTAATTGAAATAAAATTATTTTTGGCAGTTTAATGCATTTTTCTTATTAGGAATATAGATTTTGAAAAAAAAAATTCATATACTACTTTTTTTATAGAATTGTGTGAATTTCATTTCTTGTCACAAATGAGAGTCCCCTATCCAGCTCAACTTTTGACTACCGCCTCATGCATTTGACCATGAAAAAAATAAGTTAAAGTAGATTAAAACCAACATACTAAAAATAGTTTAATTAATGCATTATTTCTATAAAAATTGTCATTTTAATCTCCTGTGTAAAATTCTTTTAATCTTTTTAACAATATTTTTTTTAGAAATTGAGGAGTTACAATATATTCAAAATTTTAAGTGACTTAATTAATATGACATGTCAAAAAATAGTCAAAATGTACGAAATAAATTAATTATTTATTGCATAATCAATAAAAAATAATATTGCAAAAAAGGTAATTGTTTGAATATATCAACAAAGCAAATAATTGATCTTTCAAAAACCAAAACCTTACATTAATCTTTTATTAAATTTTTAACAATATTAATCAAAATATACAATTAATTTGATTTTGAATTTATATAGATAAATACTTTACCCGCAAATGTTTGTTTATTTCTCTCTAATTGCTTACCCAACTATTCAAATCTTTTGTATATTTTCTTCATCTTATTGATTGGAAATCTAATCTGTCAATAATATTGGTCATAGTCAAGTTCTTTACTTGTAGAATTTTTAGTTAAATTTATTATTTTTTATTTTCTTTATTTTTCCATCATTTATTTATTTTTTTAAAATTTTTTTGATCAATCAACCAATTTGATGGATATTATTTGTTCATTTCAATGTTTTGCTATAATATTTCAATTTTTATTTTAAAATTTTATATTACTTAAAAATATATAAATATTCTTTATTTGAACATATAAATCATTTGAATTAAAAAAATACAAAATTACAGTTCATAATATTTAAATCATAAAATTTTAACAAATAATCTATTTATAAATTTTAATTTCTATAAATAACATAATAAATGTGTTCGTATTAAAAATGTATGGCATTTAACCAATTTATATGATAACAATGAAATAATTATTGAATGACACGTGTCATATTAATAATGTATTAAATGTCATTCATTGATATTATATAAATACATGTATCAACTTTTAAGTTCATATATTCTGTTTGATATTAATATATAAATTAATATATAGATAACAATCAAAATATATATTTTTATTTTTTGGGCTGAACACCGAAAGCCTGACTCATTATTCTATACATGTTTAAAAAAAATTTATCGCCGTCCTCTGTTAATCATTAGTTGTTGGGGGCGTGAAAACCCTAACTTCAAACTTTTGTTATAGAAAAAACATCAATGGCAGAAACCACAAAGCAAAAAGAAGCCACAATGTCCGCAAAGCGAAAGCTCCCTGAAGAAGACGAAGAACAAAATCCATCTGTCCAAACCCCAAAGCCAACGACAACGAGCACTTCAAAAGGTAGGATCAATGATCTACCCCATTGCATCTTAGAACATATTCTCTCATTCTTGCCCGTCAAAGAAGCTGTCAGAATTTGTTGTTTGTCAAGGCAGTGGGACTCTTTATGGACTTCAATTCCTAATCTCTTATTCCATTGTGAATCTGATCAACCGGAAGAAATTCACCTGTTCGCCGAGTTCGTAGACAAAATCTTGAAGACATGCGTTTCCCTAAAGGTAAAAAATTTCTTTCTCGACTGCTCCTATTGTTGCCCCTGTAATAGTTGCTACTCATGGATTCGTTTCGCTTCTAAGTCACCAGGTGGAAGAACTGCGTTTGCATTGCTCGAATCCTTTACGATACGAGTTTCCTTCCTCTCTTTATACTAATAATTCTTTGACAAAAATGAGTTTAATGTCATTAAAATTTGATTTTTATGATGGAAGATTTAACAGCCTTTGTTGGACATCGTTGAAGGTCCTTTCTTTCGCAGAAACAAAGTTGGGAGATGACAAGATTAGATTGATTTTACAAGGGAATCCATTATTAGAGAGTTTAACATTGCAAAACTGCAAATTATATAAAAGTGGGGACAGAGATAATATTATGATTGATGCTACTAATTGTGCAAATCTGAAAGAACTAATTACAGATAGTTGCAGCAATGGTGGCAGTGTCCGGATAGAGATTACAGGGCCTAATCTTGTGTCGTTGGCCGTAGTGGGATTTATGGGTACTACAATGTTAAGACTGGGTGATGTCTCGTCTCTGATGGAAGCTAATATTGGATTTCGGATGCAAATAACTTCGTCTCAAGGGAAGACGAAAGTCCTTGTTAAGCACAATAAGATTGTTAAGCGTCTTCTTCTAAAGCTGCATCATGTTAACAAGCTAACAATTGGGACTTGGTGTCTCCAGGTTTGGTTATCTCACGACTTGTTTACATGTTCATTTGGTCAACTATGGTGTTTAATAATTACAAGAAGAAAAGAATAATTAACCTTTTTTTTGTTTGTTTTTTTTTTTCCTTTGAATATGCTCGTAAGCTTCTATCAGTCATGAGGATAGATCATGAAATCTTTCGAACATCAACATGCAAATTTTTAACAATAGATACGAAGTTGGAGTTGGAAAAGCAGTACCTCCCTGGAATGTCAGTACTTTTACAAAGTTCGCTTTATTTGGAGCAATTAATCATCAATGTAATGCTTTCGGATCGCCCTAGCGTACGTATTTTCTAACTTTTACTTATATGATGCCTACTTTCTTTTCCATATGATTAGTGTTTTCTTTACCATATGATTAGTGTTTAATATAACTTAATTGTTAACATTCTACGTACGTTACTGTCCCATTAAAATTTTTAAAAAATATTAATATTAGTGACAACGACCTGAAGCGAGAAGCAATCAATAATTTTTACATGCGAAATAGTTTACAACTAATGTTGATTTTTTCAGACCAACCTTGGAGAATGTCTTGAGAATGAATCCCTAGGAGTAAATTATTGGAGATCAGAAAAAAGAACTTTCAAGTATTTGAATCGACGTATATTTGAAAAGTGTTGAGATTATAGGATTTCCTGCAAGATCAAGTTCAGATTGGGACGAAATTTTAGTAGAAATGGTACAGTTTTAATTTGCTATTGCAAAGTTATTGCAGAAGTTGACCATTCAAGGAGAAGCAGACTCGAAAAACTAGTCTGACATCACACAAATATTGTTGAGCTATCCAAAGGTCTCTCCAAACGCTATTCTGGTACTCAAAAATTGATTCCGGTCTTCCTTGGTGGGTACAAGACAGTGAAAGAAATTGTAGTAGTTTTGTTTTTTGAAATGGAAATTGTAGTAGTTGAGGAGTGGAAAAGAAAATTATTTTCTGTTACTGAAAGTTTTCTAACTTTGTAGAAGCCA
>CAODLS012546640.1:0-11368 GCA_948243855.1 Flueggea neowawraea
TTTCAATGTTTTCCCCTAATCTTATTGTAAACAGTAGTCTTCATTGTTATCTGCTCGTTGGTTCACGAAATCTCAAGATGAGCTACTGTGGTTTCTGAATTGTACTGCCGTGTTTTCACCAAGACTTGAAATATTAAATGCTTGTTTTTTCTTTGTTTGATTAACATGGTGTGTCTGAAATTCTTTGTATTCTGAAGTTCTGACCTTTTCTCATAAGATTTTCGCTTTCTCGTGTTCTTTTCCAGTTGATCTATTGTTTCTTTGTCAAGGAGCAAGGTTGTGGATGCTAAAGGCATTCATCTGAGCATTATACATTGCTACAAAGACCACAATCTGCCATGGTCAGCTTACGGAGGCGTAAACTTTTGGGACTCTGCGCTGGTACTCTCACTATTCTTTGTGTTAAATAATCAAAATAAATATAAAATTGGACAAAATCAGATTGTCTTCTGTCTTCGATAGTTGTGATACCCATTTAGTAATGGGTACTAGTGGATAAGGCGCTTTCCTTTATTCTTTTTGTGTTGCTGCTGAGATGGATTTGTATATGTTAATTATTTTCTTGAACTTTTTGTTCAGTTTTAATAATTTCCATCAAATTTGGTGGGTCTTTGCAGGGAGATGTTCTTTCCTAACTCCACTTCCCCGGTTTTTTGATAATGGCACTGCCTCTGTCAGTTTTAGCCAGAATGCTAAGTCTGTTAGTGTGCATCCCCTGCCATCAGATGATATCAAGCCAGAGGCAGTAAGGAAACTTCTTAATTTGATTTTTTTACAGTTTATTGACATGTGTTTGCCTTTTGTATTTATTTTTTGCATTTTCTCAATCAGAATCTTAACAAAAATGGGCTAGACAACTGGCAATAGTCAATCACTTCCTTCGTCTTAGGCTTGCTCCTCTTTATTATTCGTGGGTAGACCAGTTACAGTTATAAAATTTGTTAAACCTAAGATTTACTTTTTGAGTAATAATGTCGTTGCTGTTCTGCAATGACGGCATCTACTAATAGCAGATTACATTCTTTTGTGAAACTATTAATAAATGTTCCAACAATATTGCACCATGAGTTTCCTGCATGCTCATGCATGCAATTATTGAAGATATGGTTACTAGGAACATGATAAACATATCTGTTTCGCCTTAGGAAAATAGATGAATTCATTATATGGTTGGTTCATTAATGTTCAGTCATTGTTGTCACGGCCAGTTTACATTTATATTGTGTGGTGGATTGCTGGAGGAATTGTTGATTTGCCAATCCTGTAGCTTCGGCACTTTGGACTAGTAGGCAATCTTTGATATAGAGCTTATTGCAACTCTTGACTTGGGACAGGCTTAATGTCTAAATAAACCTTGTGGATTTGAAGGCTCTAAATCTGTATAATATCAGTTCATATCTCCAATATTCTGATTACCATTGGATATTGTGAATTCAAGTTTTCTTTAGTAAATAGAATGTGAAGTTTGAGTGCGCAAGACTACGATATTCTTTAGTATATAAAAATGGGAAGTATCTTTGCATGTTTTCCATTTTATGACTATAATAGCATATAAATGATTAAATCTTATTTGTCAGAGAGCTGATTCTAAAGCAGGGCTTGGTTCATCAAATGTATCTGCTTCTAGCTCATCAAAAGAGCAGCAATCTCAACCATATCCAGGTTTGTCATAAGTGAAAAAGCCTTGTGCTAAATTCTTACCAACAAAGAATAATTTATCATTTATTTCCATTATTGTTTAGAAGCAATCTAGAGTCTCTTTTGTTGAACTTTGACATAAAATGTGGGCCTGATAATTTATAAATCAGTCATGGGCAAAAAAAGAAAAAAAAGATAATTGTTGTGGACCATGTCCTCTTCAATTGCTTGCTAGTCTCACCTGTTGAGGTATTGTCCGGTTTGAGCTTGTTCGCTGTGGACTGGGCCCTCGTGGTTTTGCTCTTGAAAAGGCGCCTTAGTAGTTTGATGGAGGTGAGTGTTTATAAGCGACCCTTGGCTTTGACTTCTAGGCGATTTAGAATTATGACACTATAATAATATATAAATCTGGATTTAGTATGTAGACACATGCAAGAAGCATCATCTTATGGTAGTATTTTGATAGATTAACCATGTTAGGCAATACAGAGGGGTATTCTAAAAGTGATAGAACTGTTTCCCACATTTTTCATGGTATTCTTTCCATTTGATGTTTGAATTTTAGGAAGAGGTTGCTTAATTTCACATGCACTATTGCATCAAGCGGATCTCATGCTTTTTTATATCAATTTCAAGGTCTGTATGCATAGTGCAGGATTTATTAGCTCGAGAATATAATTAATAAATTATTTATGTGTATTATAGCCTCACTTCTGCTTCTTCATTGTTGTGTATTTTACTTATAGAACAACTAAAATATTTTCTGTTTGTATTGTAGGGCAACCAATTAAACGCCGAAAGCGACACAGGAGGAAGCATGTTCAAAACCAAGAACCATGCCTCATGAGAGGTGTCTATTTCAAAAATATGAAATGGCAGGCAGCTATTAAAGTCGATAAGAAGCAAATTCACTTGGGAACTGTTGGTTCACAAGAAGAGGCTGCCCGTTTGTATGACAGGTGAGAGTCTGAAAATCATTTTACTTTCGTTTCTTGCATGAGTTTTTGAAATTTTAATAAGTAATTCTGCTATATTACCTTTGCCAGTACGTCATAAGTTCTGCTGGGAGTTCAATAAATTAACTTTTGTTATAGCTTGCAATTGCAGCATCTGCAGGATGTTCATGGATTTGACTTTTGGTCATGTGTTAAGTTGCCATGATATACAAAAACAATTTCCTTTTCTAATTACTAAGAGAATATAGGAGTATCAAGAGATGAATTTCGCATTTTCTCATCCTAAAGAGACATATATTTGTTTTGGTAGAGAAGGCAAAGCTTTTAGACTCACCAAGGATTTATGACTATAGTCAATGGAGGGATGAATTATAACACGTCGTTGCCTACATGGAGTAACAGTTACTTGCCAATTCTATATGCTTGTAGTTCCCTTTTTCCATTTTTTCTGCCTTAATCTTAAGACAGCTGAAGAACATATGTGAGGTGAAATGCTGTATCAGTCATTATTTTTTATTGATCAGTTGGCATTGTTGCATTCCAGGTATAGGTTGTGTATTATCTTTGTGCACAACCTGCATCTGGACAAGTTTGGTCTCGATCCAACAACAATTTGGATCTATAGAATAAGAAATTATAGTTTTGGTTTTTATCATTAATCGGATGGAGCTTGAACGGGTCAGGTGGGGTGAGCCTTTCAAGATCGATCTGGTTGGCTGTCAAGGTGATCATGCATAAACATTTTTTGATAAGTCATTTCATTTGCTCCCACCAGAGATCAAACCCTCAACCTCCTGGTGTACCAATGAGTTACAAGCCCATTGGTATCATGCATAGACATTAGTGATCAGTGATGAAATAAGGGTTCTTTAGTCATTGTAACAATGGCACTTTGTTTAGTCTTAAATCTTAGAATGCATTAGGATGGTGTACTGTCCACGTGTAGAACATGAAAGGAGGTCTAGCCATGCAACGACATCCAATCATCCATGATTGAATCGAATAGGGAAATCTTGCTCTAAGGATGAAAAGTAACAGATTTATTGTCCTAAACTTCTGAATCTGATTCTTTTCTCTGGGCCTATCTTTTTGTCATTATTGTCTCAAAGTTTTTTGATCATGGCAGCAAGTAGTTTCCATTATACTTGTCAAAAAAAAGTAGGTTCCATAATATTTGCATTTATGAGAAGGCTTTGATATTGGCAGGGCTGCGTTTATGTGTGGGAGAGAACCCAACTTCGACCTCTCTGAGGAGGAGAAGCAAGAACTTAGAAAATTCAAGTGGGAAGAATTTTTGGCGATTACTCGCAGCGCCATTAATAACAAAAGTAAATTCTCCTTTCTGTTCAATGCCATTTTCTTTCTTTCATCTGAAATACTAATCGGTTTGCCATTTATAACAAATCCAGAACACAAGAGAAGAATCGGAGGAGGGTTGCAGAAGAAATCGGAGCCTGTATTACCGGATGGTGACTGGGACGACAAGCATGAAGCCAATGGCGATTCAACTTCAGAAGAGGTGGAGCCAGACTCATCGGCATCCTGAACATTCTGACAGAAATGCTGGATAATCCAGTCCTAACAGTTCCAGAGCTTGTCAGGCCTCCATTTTTGGTGTGCAAAAGGCCCCTAATAGGGCAGATTACGGTAGAATTCCTCCTCCTATATTAAGTAGATTTTACCGTTTCAGCTCAGTAATAAAGGGGACAGAAAGTGCAATATTAGATGGCACTGTCTCCTATATCCTTCAATGGACCTGCTCATACATGATAGAAAGCTGCAGTCTTCCTTTTTCTCGTTATTTTTAGGTCTTTTTTTCTCACAACGGAGTAATTGCAAACCAAATGAATGCTTCAGGTACTTGTTTACAGGAATGCAATTCATTTGCTGGACAAAATATATATAATCAATAATGTTTATCTTTTATTTTCCTTTTGTTGGTTATTATTTATGCACATATATTATTCAACACATCATCAATTTTTTTGCTTTTCACTCTAATTTGGGTAATAAACCCAATTCACATAACAAAATAGTATTTCACTTGAATGTTTGAAGTTGCTGTATGGGCATTTTGACTTGTCAACCTCTGTCTTGTCATGTGGATATGCAACCGCAAAATGACCCCAACATTGAATCTCTTTACACGACAGTTTCGTTGAAGTTTGTCTTATCAATAGTGAGTTCCTAAGCTATCAACAAAATAGAGCGTTAGTTCAGTTCTTATGTTGAAGGTGCATCTAATGAGATGTATCAATGACAAAAGCATCGATCAGTTGGTTATCCAAGAAAATAGAAACTGATGATCTATTTCATTGATACTCCAAGGATACAGGTCCTTTACATGTGAAAAGTCAAAGTTTAAAAGTCAAAATTTATAAATTGTAATGTTGAAAGGTCGAAACTTCGATTTTTGAGAAAAAAATCAAATGACTTATGAACAAGAATTCAAACTAATTAATTTATAGTTAATGTTTTTCAGAGAATGAAAATGAAGATATCTTTGGTGGTATTTGTTTTGGTAGGTTTACTAAAGCATATTGCATAATAAAAAAATAAAGAGATTAATATATATTTTTAAGAACTAAATATACTCAAAAAGTGATAAATATGTTGCATATTGACAAAACAAACATCATATTTGTTGTTCATTTTTTTATAGGTCAGCATCGGAGTTCAAATCTCATAGCCAACAACTGTAAGAAAAATAAAAAAAGAAAGTGTAAAAATGCAGTATGTGCATGTAGTTAATTGGTTATTATAGTTAACAACTAATTAACTGTGAAGCAAAAGAAACAAATTGGGTTAAGACAGATCCAAACTTAGGGGAAATTCGAGGCCGACATGATATTCGATCAGTCTAGTTTTGTGATAATTAAGTCATACACAACAAAAATTTTCCAAAAGTTGCTCCGTACGGACTGAGTATGTTTATTACAAATACACTTTATAGTATTTTCGTCCATGCAGTTGTAATTGTCAGATTCACTGATATAATTTTTAAATTCACGGACTGTTGTTTATATTTGTTTATATGTTGTTTTATATATGTTTACATATAAACAAATGTAAACAAATATAAAAACATATAAACAACTATAAACAAATATGAATAACATGTAAGCAGTATTCAAAGTACTTCATTAAAATGTAATTTTAAAAAATTGTTCTGGTCGCACGTGTAATTTTCAAAAATTTGTTTTTTCGTAGCGCTTGTAATTTTGAAAAATTTGCCAAAATATAAGAAGTTGGTAGCGTGAATTCAAATATTATGATTCTAAAGAAAGTGTATATGTAGTTGACTTTCCAATTTTCCCAAACCGAACTATCCAACTTCTTCTTCAACCCAACAGATCACCCATCACCACTATGTTGGGCATTTTAGCCCAATCTGTGGGCCGGTCCGGCTCGAATATATATAATATATTAATATTAATTTGATGTATTATGTGTTATAAATTAGTGAAAATAATGTCAATTATAAATTTAAGAGTTGTTCATTATTTTTAAAGTATAATTTATATAATAAAATATATGTTAAATTACATTTTGATAAAAAATATAAAAAATTAATTGGTCCATGGACTGGCTCGCTCCGTTCTTTTTGAGTGGGCGGGCTGGGCCAACCAACCGGCCTGGTTGATTGAGCTAAAAAAATTTAACCCCGGCACGGGCCTGGTCCATGCCCAACCCACCAGTCAGTCAGTCACCACCACCGTAATTATACTATTCTACAGCATTACACTGTCAGACTTCACTGCAATTGAATCAAACCATAAGAGAAAAAGAGATGGCTTCAACCAATTCAAACCCACAACAGCCGGAAGCTCCACCACCACCTTCTTGTTCTCCTTCTCCTTCATTATCATTCTCTGAGAATTGGAGAGAGAGGATATTAATCCCTACTGTCCTTGCAGGTTCTTTTTTTTGGCTCTCTTTGATGGTTTATTTATTGTATTGGTTTTCAGGTTTCAAGTGTAAAGTTGGAGTCTTTTTGTGTTTTTTTTGTGCAGGACTTGCTGGTGGAGGAGTTGGGTTGGTTTCAAAGCATCGAAAGACTCATGGACTTGCTGCTATTTCTTCTACTTATGCTGCTAATTTAGCTATTGTTACCGGTTGCTATTGTGGTAATGCTTATATTCTTCCTTTTTTGGTTGCAATTTAGAGTCAAAGTTGTTAGCTTTAATGGTTTTCTTGTTGAAATCCTGAGGTGATTGAGCTATTAAGATTATTTTGTTATGAATTGTATATCCTAAAATGTATGTGTAGACCTACAAAGGCTAGGGGCTTCTAGTTGCAATATTCTCTTGCAACTACTTGTTTGTGGTTTTGGATTAATATTAATCAGGTACTCTTGTTTTTTCTCTTACCATTTACCATGTCTGTCTTATACTTTTTGTTTGGCCAGCATTCTGTCTTGTACTTTTTCTACCAGAATGTATGTCCTTATACTTTGTTTCCAGGAATGAGTGTTATTGAACATTATTCTGTTGATTCCTAGAGAAATGAACTTAAATGGAGTTTGTACAAGAGTTGAGAAACCGGGCGTGTGTCTAATTAGGTTTGGTTAAATGAGTAGCTAGAAATGTGAAACTGGTTTTTCCACTGAATACACTTCGATTATGGTTTGGTTCACAGGACATTCTTTTCTTTTTCTTAAGAGAGGTTCTCTCACAATAAAAATGTAATGTTGTTCTTTGATTCCAATAGGGGCTCGTGAATATGTAAGAGTATCTCGGAAATCATAACCCGATGATCTAGTGGATTCTGCAGTTGCGGGTTTTGGTACTGGTGCTATCCTTGGACGTCTTCAAGGTCAATCTCTCTCAGCGTTATCATAGTATTTTTTCTAGTGTTTGCAGAAGTTTTTGCTTAATTTGTACAAGGGCCTGGATTAACAATTTGACTAGACAACCTACTTTTGGTTTTGTTTTATTGTTCTTGTTGATTAAGTGTTGAATTCTGGTCCATCCTTTAAAGGTGAAGCTTGGAGTTCTCCAATATGCTCTCTGTTATCATCAACGTTACCCCCTTTCGGTTGTTCATTTTCTTTTTCTATTTTCCATATCGAATTTTTATGTGTATCGCAAATCATCTATCATTCGCTATGCCTTTGGTTTCACACTTGTTTCCCATATATGGTTTAGGTGGTCAATATGGTGCCTTTCGTTATTCAATTATCTTTGCTGTTGTGGGGACAGCAGTGGATTATGCTACAATCAGGCTAAGACCGACATTCAGGAGTTATAAAGAGTCAATGCTAGGGAACAAAGAGAAGGATGGTTGGTTGAAGTGGCCTGAATGGTCTCCTATACAAATGCTTGATGAAGAAGCCCTCGCTAAAAAGGAAGCCCGGGAGAAACAGCTTTACACACAAAGAGCTCTTGGTAAACTAAACAAAGAAGAATCATGAAAACTCATATACGTGACAGTTTTATATTGGCAAAAATAATAATATTAACGGGTCTTGATTTTCCATCTGATTGCATTGGACAGAGTTTGCAGATGGACTCTGTTGTTTCTTCCCTCATGTAATTGCTATTTCCTTTGATTTACATAGTTAATTTGTTCTCAGGTTATTGTCATCTTATAGTTTAAACGAGCTTTAGTTGAAACAGAATACGACATGGCAGGATAAGCGTGCTGAAATGGTGACTGTCAGTTCTCTGATACATGTTAATCAAAATTTTCTCCCTAAGTGTTTGAGATATATTTGCTTTAGTTATGCAATAGTTGACGTCATTTCCTTGATTGATGAAAGCTTGAACATTTCTTGTTGGGTATCTTGATAATTACTGTGTTCGAGAAGAAACAAAAAACTAGGATTCATCAATATTGCTAATTGTGCTGGGATGTGGATTTCACATTCTAACCGGGACTAGTAACAAGGTAGCTCCATGACTGGTTCCCCTCTGGCCAAGCTGAGCCTGAAATGATGAATAGCAATGCATTTCAAGCTGATTCGGAAAAATACCTCTCATTGTGGTGGGGAAAAAGCAGTTAATGCTCCATTGCAGAGTTCACTCTAATATTGATGAGTTACAAGTGTATCAATCCTGGTTTGTTCATTTTATAGAACATTGTTTGTTTATCCACGTTTGCTAACATCATTTCTCTAACCATAATACCAAACAGAATCTTAAAAAAAGTTTCTGGTATTCCATACAAAAAGGGCTACATTACAAAAACTGAGAATCTGTCACAAAAATCAGGAAATTCCCGTTAGCAGGGACATAATTTACATAAGATGCCAGAAAGACATAAGAAAACAACAGCAACATAACAAGCCTACATCCAAGTTTTTCATTTACAAGTGCCAAAAGGGTTTGACAACCCATTGCCAGAGAGACTGGAAATTGTTCCAAAAGCCACTAACCACGAGGTTCCAATAAACTAAAGCCTTGAGAATAATTGTTAATGTCTGGAAATTTATGTCAGTAAGGATACCAGAGAGACGAACTCCAGCGTAACACGCCCCTTTGATCTTGTGTTGATAACAAAGTGCTCCGGGTATTTTCTTAGCAACATAAGTAGGCCATACCATGGTTTGCTCTCGGCCTCCGGACCAGGATAGTCTTCAGACGTCAGATACCTTCGTACCCGACTATCATGCCATACATTGCCGTACTGCCTTTTCAACTGAACCAAGCACAGAATTATAAGACGTAATGCTTCTAGATTGAACATGAAAATCACAAATAAATGGAACAATTAAAGATAATTCACACACTACAAAGTGACAACAAATAATTCTCCACACATTCAATTTTTTTGTTTAAGAAGTTCACACATTCAATTCAATTTGATGACAGTGCAACAAAATCCTAGATGATTTTTGTGCCTGTATCAAGGAACAGTGGAGCCCAAGGCCAAAATAAATCATTTTGGGGTTGAAGTTCAACTGAACAACTCGATTATGACACAATACATTGACAGAATGTTGCAAGGCATCATTTCTGTCAAGGTGAAGGTGCCAAATTCCCCATTTTCATGGGCAATATCAAATAAAGAAATCTATCTTAACCAACACATAATTTGTTCAGAACTGTATTCATAAGAAGTGTGGTTTTGATGATATGACATTGTGCAAAAAACTACCAGAATAAAGCTCCTACCCATGACAAAATGATTTGGCATGCTATAACACCAAATATAAACTTATGTCATCATGTTAATATGTTAAAGTGCAACTATCTATATTAAAATTCCTAATCTTCAGAAGAAACTTAATTTTAATAACTTCTGAAAACATTAGCAAGCCTCCGAAAGGGAGTGACAACGGCATTAATTTAATAAAGCTACTAACCTCTGCATGGAGTTTCTCCATGGGCATCCAGTCTCCAGGACCACAGCCATCAGATAACACAGTAGCTACAGATGATACGACATCTTTCTCCTCCAGTTGCAAAAGCTGCTGGTTGTCTGACTCACGATCAGGCCGTAAACTTCCCTCTGACTTCTTCTGAGCAGGAACTATAGATGAAACCAGTGACAATGAGAAAAAAGCTATTGTCTTGCATCAATTGCAGAGTGAGAGAGGAATGCAAACTGTTTATGAAGGAATGTGGCCGATGGAATTCAGTTTTAATGAATCCAATATCCATTAGACTTTGCTTACACAAGGATTTTAACACAGAAAAAAAGAGTGCGCCAAAATTGTTCCCAACTTAAAACAACAGATGATGAACGACAATTATAATTTTCAAAAACATTTTGAGCAATGCCCAAAATGCAAATATTTCAATTCAAATCACTACCAGACACAAGTTGTAAAGATAAAACATCATAGAGAAACAAGCACATCTGTTAACCAGGACATATGGACACAATATCAGTAAATTGAAGTTCTTGATAAACATTTAACAAAATCCCACATCCAAATTATTAAGACAAATCAATGGGGATTAAAGGCAGCAACATAAATCCAATTCAATCATAGACATGAACTAAATATAAAAAAATCAGAACATATACGCAATCATAACAAAAAAAAAACACTCACTCATAGCAAGCATATCTTCTCCCAGCTCTCAAATCCTAAGAAAACATCCATTCATTAACAACCACAATTGAAAATATCAAAATACAAAACCAACAATGTTGATACTAATCTGCATTATTATTTCAACAATCAAAACCAATTTGTTTATGCTAGCAATGATTATGCTAATTTGCAATATTATTACAACAATCAAAACCAATTTGTTTATGATCCAATGGAATTGGGGTCGCTCTAAATCATAGGTTAACAACATAAAAAATTGTAACACAAAATTTGTATCGCCGAAAGCAATAATCTTTACACCCTAAACCAATAATTGAACAATCAGAAAACATCAAAACCACACTACCGACCTATTGCTCCAGCCATTCCGGCTTTCCCACAGGACCCACTACCGCTACTACCACCATATCCATACCCATCAAACCACTCTCTTCTTGCCTTCTTCCCACTACTACTACCACCAATCTCCTACTCGTCCTCGTATTCCTCCTCATAAACCTCTCTCCCTCTACCCTTCTTCATCGCCGTCACAGCCACAGGCCCCACCATTCTCTCCACCGACCCAGAATGATACCCACCATACGGCTGCACCATCGATACGTGGTGCCTCGGCCCCAGAGGCCCACCGAGAATACTTCTAACCGGCAACAAGAAATAGAACTCCTTATCCCCAATCTGCAGCAGGTCTTGCGAATCGAGCTTCACCGGAGGGTTTCCAGGGAGGTGGAGAACGCCCTCCACGAGGCACCCATTCTTTCCGAGGACCTCG
>CAODLS012546658.1:0-11896 GCA_948243855.1 Flueggea neowawraea
TAAAGTATGAGATTGTAGGGTTTAAGCAAACTTCAGGGACCGAATTGCTATAGAAGGTATGCGGGTCGACTCGAGCGAGCGGGAGTGGGTTTGAGGAGAGAAGAGATGCAGCTTTTGACATGGTGGTGAATGGGATTAACAATGGGTCGTTTTACACAGGTAGTTACCAGCAAGTTTATGTGTTGGGTCAGTGTGAAGGTGATCTTTCAAGTGGGAATTGTGGGGACTGTGTGAAGAGTAGTTTTCAGAGTGTTAAAAGTGTGTGTGGTGACTCCATTTCTGGACAGATTTATCTCAACAAATGCTATATCAGTTTTAGCTATTACCCTAATGGAGTTTCCAACATTTCTTCATCATCAGGTAATTGCTTTAATAATTTTTTTTTAAATTTTATCATATAAACTCTTCATTCAAATAAACTATTTGCTCAATTAATATGTAGTTTAGTATTATAAGAGTCATTTTCAGTCTTAATATATAGGGTTTGATTTCGAGAGAAACCATTAATTTGAATATTTCTTAACTAGCAGTTGAATGTTTATGCTTCCAAGCTAAAACAGAGTAAAATAAATTTTTTGGGTAGTGTAGAATCATACTTATGTATGAATCAGACATGTTCTTTTGTTTTTTTTTTTGGAGTGCTTAAATGGTCAAAGGTGGTGTCTTTAATAGTTTCTGGTTCAGGGGCTTTCTGTTTCCATTGCTTTCAGCAATGAAAGAAATATGGCTTTGTTCAAACGAGAAGTTGATTGTTTTGTTGACATGTTTATATTTCAAATCAATTCCAATGGAATCACTGTAACTAATGTATTGAAAATTCAAGTAATTTATTGTGGTGGCATTAATGGGTTTTGCATAGGAATAGGGACGAAACAACACACACAAAGGACAGTGACCATAGCAGTGGGAGGAGTAGCAGCAGTTGGGTTCTTAGAACATCTCCAACCCTAACTTTAAAACACAAAGAAAGAGTTGGAGATGCTTCAATCCAACGTTAAAATTGAACCAAATTTACAGTTTTGTTACAGTAGAACGTCAAACATGACGTTTTACTGTAGCAACTGTAATTTTTTTATGAGTCTTTTCTTATTTTATCTAATACACTTTAAATAAATATCAATTAAATTTAATCTATTTTAAATTAATATCAATTAATTACAATCATATAAGTATTAATTAAATATTAGACTATTTTATATTATTATATATATTTTGAATAATTATGTATAACTTTCTTTTTAATTGTTCTTATATTGTGTGTATTTTTTTCAAGTTAATTAATGTAATATTTATTTGTCTGTTTGTGTTTTTATTATTAATTTTTAATTACACATATATGATGATTGATTATTTTTTATATTTAATTAAAATATATTATTATTAATTCATAAATATTAATAAATTTTCATAATTAATTTTGTTTAACAATTAATAAGAAAGAATTAAATTTATGTTTAGTTTATGGAAAAAAAGTTAGAAAATGGAGGTAAAAGGAATATTATGAGAATATTCTTTTTTAGAGTTCGAAATAGAGTTGTGGGTTGGAGATGATTTTACTGTAACAACAGTATATTTAAAATTTTAGAATTAAAAATAGAGTTTTAGATTAGAGATAGTCTTAATTGCGTGTTTGTTGTGCCTTAAATCTGTGTTGAAGAAACGCCGTGGGAAGCCTCAAGATTATTATTGACTGAAGATTATTATTGACTGTTGCCACTAGTAAATCCTTTTTCTTGTAAGGAAGAACTGTTCAAAGTATTTTCTTTTTCTTTGGGAGATTTGTATGGTTTTTGTGCAGATTACTTAAGAGATTAAAATACAAAATATGTTGTTTCAAAGTTACAAATGCTTATAATAATACCCTATTGTTCTTAATTTATTAATGATCTGCAATTCATGAATTAGCAACAAAGTGAGACAAACAAAATGTTGATTTGAAGATGGATAATGGAATTTTAGCTTTTGATCCATCAAGTATCACAAAGTTTGGCCATGTGTGTGGTTGATTGATTGTTTAATGTGTGCTTTTGTTCTATATTAACCGAGTCAAGCCACGTGTAGTATCCAAACTAATCCTAGTTTCATGTGTTGGAACTTTTTTTTTTACTACGACACTCGCTAAGAACTGACGTTAGCCTATTAACGCTAAGATATTTGAGGCCAATCAGAAAAACGGGTGTGTCTTGAACTCGAATAGAAGACACTAAGATAGTGCCTATTTCTGCCAGACCACCTCTCAGAAGGTCATGTGTTGGAAATTATATATTGGTTGAGTTGTCTTCTACATAATCACTAGTGACTAGTCCCACTCATGCTGGTTTCGGCCAAATTAAGCCATTCTTGCTCCACTTGCGCTAATTTGGCCTTAACCCGCTTGATTCCGCCACAAAAAAATTATATCGTATTTATTTGAAGTAAATTTGGTAAAAGTAGATTGTATAATAAAAAAAATGAAAGTCATTTTAGGTGTGGATAAACTTTATACAAAATTAATATACAATAAACACCCGCATGTAATAATGTATATGTTTTGTAATTGTGGTCAAACCCTAATTGCTTGCAATGGACAATGGGGTCCTCATCTCTCAAAGTCACTTTCCCTTGTGATTTCGTTGCCCATTGGCGGTAAAGTAGAGATAATATTTTTATCTAGTCACAGCAATTTTTTATATATATAAAAAAAGCCAGCTTAAGCATATGTAACCTCACATTTAAAAACATTTTAATGTTAATAACTCTATATTTCTTGGGTTATTGGAGAAATTAAATTTTGGATATCGAAATTCACAGCGCAAACACTTAACCACAGGTAAAAACCACAAATGACAAAGTAACTCTATGCATAATTCTACAAGCAATTTCTACTTAAATACTCGAAATGCCAAATGCGTTTCTCTATTGCACAAATGTTTCAACAATTACACAGACAATTCAATCATACCTTTTGCATGTTACCGTAAGAGTGGCAGCTATTTAACTCAGGGATCGTGTATTCCATTGGTAGCTAACTCTTAATCCAACAATTCTCAAGTCCAAACAAGCAATCCCAATTCAGGATTTTGATTGCTTCCTATAAATCTTAATGGCTAAGTAATGAAATTGAAGGCTGCTTCACTAAAAAAAAAAAGGCGCATGACTCAATTGTGTAGATTAAATTACTTTTTCTCAAAAAAAAAAAAAACTTGTTTTGTTAATTTTTCATTGTTCTTTTTTTTGGTAAAATTCATGGCGGTCCCTGAGGTTTGGCTATATCTCTCGGCCGGTCCCTACACGTTGAAAATTTTCCGCTCCAGTCCCTCCGTCTGTTACCATTAGTCAAACATAATGTCACGTCATAAAAGCTGACGTGGCACGTGGGGCCTAATAATTTTAAAAATGTAATGAAAAAATACCCTTATAATTCTTTCAAAACCAAAATTTTAACCAAACTACATTACAAAACCAAAAAATTAACCCAACCCTAAACATCCAACCAACCATTCATCTTTCTTACCTCTCTTATAAACCCGAAACTCCAAAATCAAAACCAAAAACTAAAAATTCTAACCCAACCTAAACACCCAACCCGAACCCACCCATTTCTTTTTCATCTCCCATCACCAACTTCCTCGTCTCTCTTCCTCCTCTCTCTCTCGTCCAAAACCCCAACATCCTCCTCCTCCATCTTCATCAAAAAAACCCATATAAAAAACAATGGAAGTTTTAACCTTTATCAAAAACCCACTGCATAAGTTAACAAAACCCAACAAAATTCCCAGAATATTTTTTAAAACCAACACAATCATAGACTCATAGCAAAAAAAAATCACAAGATTTGTAGCTAATCACTGAAATTTCTACAAGGCACATCTGCAACATCGGATAGACTCAATCAATCGGAAATCAAGGAGATATCACACGATTAACTTCCTTTTATTCATGATTAAATTTACATGAGTAAATTCAAAATCAACAATCTGTTTTTCAAAATCAACATCCTTTTATTTTCTTTCTCCTCTATTTTTGTCTAAATTTACATCGCTAAATTCAAAATCAACAATTTGTTTCAAAATCAATCCCTAATTCACATTCCCCGTCTCTCTTCCTCCTCTTACTGCAACCCACACCCGATGCCTCTCTCTCATCTTCAACTCGTTCAAAGCCAAAAGCTTTTCTATGGCTTGATCAAGTTTCTCAGTGTTGCAGTCCTCATTATCCACAATGGTCCTCACAAGCCTTTGTATCTCTCTTCAATTCGACTTCCTCAAAACCATCTCAGATTTCAAAATCATGAAAATTATCTCTCTCTCTCTTAAATCAAGCTTTCATCTACTGTTCTAACACCACCACCAACACCTCTTCAAACCCAAAAAGCCTTATCCTCACTTTCATTACCTTTCCCAAAACCGAATATGTCCTCTGTTATGCCACTGCCCGGACCAAGCATCCTCTCTGCCTCGCCTCCCTCTCTGCCTTCATCTTCCTCAATTTCACCCAAAGCCCAAAAAATACCACCATGACCAATTAATCGAACCCAATCATTTCCAGAACTAAACCAAAAAAAATTAACTTATACCATCGAAGAGAGATGAAACTTCCACTCTAAACCGGATCCCAAAAACCCAACCCAAACCGCAGTTTGTCTTAACAATGCACCTATATTGTTATTTCGTATTTGTTAGTGGAGTTTTGAAGTCTGGTGGTGATGAGTTTGTTGACTTAGTTGTGAAGAGACGGGGGTGTTGCAGGGAAGTTCGGTTGGGTTTGCGATGGTGGTGGCGGTGGTGTTCAAAAGAGAGTGTTGTGGTAGTGGAGAGAGTAGATCGAGCGGAGAGAGCAAGAGAGCAAATCGAGCGAAGATGAGATGTAGAACGACGAAGAGAGCAAGGGAGAGCAGATGCGAAGATGGCAAAGGTTGGATTTTAGGTTGGGTAAGGAACATATCAGGGTTAGGAAGAAAGAGAGGTTAAATTGGTTTCGTGGAATCTGAGGAAGAGAGAGAGACGAGAACGAGTGTGAGGAAGAAAGAGAGGTTTTTTTCGTAAATTGATTTAAAATTAGAGGGCAAATTAGTCTTTTTTTGTGTTTTCTGTTAAGTTTGGCAAACGGTGTTAAAGTGACATGGACCGGAGCGGCGAATTTTCAAAGTGTAAGGACGGGCCGAGAGATATAGTCAAACCTCAGTGACCAACAGAAATTTTACCCCTTTTTTACCTAAAAGAGAGAAAAGTACAAACTAAAAACCAAGACATGTCGTTGTACACAAAGCACAATATCAAAGCAGCGCTTTAGTAAGACAGAGACCGCACTGCAAAGAGAAAAGCACAAGGAGTCTCCGCTCCGCAACAGTTTGCCGAAAAGGGGAATCCACCGCAATATGAATTGGACCAAGTTTTCTCATTTCCTAAAGTTGACATGACATTAAGCTATATTAATATTACAACTCAGATAAATAATACTCTCATTCTTTTATAGGTTTTGCTTGGAGACTCTAAACTCAAGCAGAATTTCTAAAAAAAATAACACTTGCATCCATCAACACACTATTTCAACTAGCTTTTTTTTATATAAAAAGAAGTACATGACGGACTTAAGAATTAGAGCATTAACTATTTCGATATCTTTTCTGTGGTTTTAAAGGTCTTAACGCATAGAGACCCCCTGAACTTGTTTTCTTTTATCTTCTTGTCCATCAATTATGAAATGTATTTAATTCCTTAAATTTGTGAAATTCGTATTTTTTAAGGACATTGTTACTAATGTGACACCATGCGTCTATCTCAGTCAAATGAAACGCATGACAGAATTATGAGAAGCAAAAGAATGTTTTTTTTTTAAATTCCATCTCATCATCAAACCAACCTCATTACGAAACCAACCATTAAACCAACCCAACAAATCTACACAAACCATAAATTAAAGCAATCCAACTCCAACTTCTCTTCTTTAGAACTCACCAAACCCTAGGCCTAGTAGCCTCACCGCCGCCCATTCCCTTCGTCAGCCTCTCTCTATCAAAACACATTATGCCTGTCTCTCTCTCTATCATTGTATCTTTCTCAACATCGTCCCTACACACTACATTGCCTTTTTTCTCCGCCGCCCTTTCCTTCTTCACTTTTTATCCTGCTCAATCCCGCTGTTTATTTGAACTCGTGCGCCTCCCAGTCCATTCGCGACCAGAGAGTTCAATCCTGTCTTCATCTCTTTCGTCAAAGTGAACTGTTGATGAATCGATTTTGGATAATTTTGGTTCTATTATTGAATTGCTTGTCTTTCACTGAAGGGTAGTTGTGTTGTTCAATGAAGGAGGGCTTTCTTTTTTCTTTATAACTTGAGATGGAGAGTGAAACTGTAAGTGATGTTAACACAATAATTAGATCAGGAGGCATCTTGAAGTTGTGGTTTTCCAGAAAAAGCGAACACAAAGGACTTCCAATTTCTTACCACAACCATTAGAAGAAATAATCAACTATTAAAAATTAACTTTAAAAGCAAGCATTATGTATTGTGTATGATTTTGGTAACTGATTGTTGAATTTTTCTTTTAACGATTCTAGTTTTAGTTATTGGTTTGTTGAGTCAGGGAGAGATTAGAGAGGTTGCCATTGTTGCGCATGGTTTTTTGTCTGTGCAATGTGGTTTGTGGTAATGGTGGAGGGGTTGGGTTTGTTTGTGAGTGGTGGTTCGGTCTGGCACTTTTATTGTTTAATGGTTTCTCTGATTTGGTTAGAGTATCCTGAGATTTGCGATATTCTCTCTTTTGTTTCACAATTATTTGCTTCACTACCTGTCTGTTTCAAATTAGAGAATTTGACCTAAAAGTTATAGGGTGTGATGATGGGTAGATTTAGTAGCGGAGCCAGGAATCTGGCTAAGTGATGGTCGGATCTACTTAGCCAGATTCATAGCTCAGCTATATGTACGAGAAAAAATTCAACTCTTTATTTATCACTTGGAGGCTGGAGAAAAATAGTGATCTGTTAAACAAGTGAAAATATCAAAGAGAACATACTTGTCCTACATTAGCTAAAGCTACACATTAGACCATGTCAATGAAACAAATCGTCCATAAAATTTAGGCTTAAATCGATATGAAGCTCTATGTTGAGTTACCAAATCCAATTTTATTAGTACAATTCAAGTTAAGAAAACAAAAAGGCCAAAAAAAATCATTACAAACCACTCAAAAAGTGACAAAAACGTTTTGAAAAAAAAAAGAATTGCAATACCACAGTAACACCGAAAATCAAGATGACAGCAATGGAGCTTCAAGAACCTGAGAACTAAATACATCCATTCCATCTTATCAAATATGAGAAACTCTATATCAAAATAAAATTAAAGGAATACCTTCAGCAATGTTATGCACAATTGTAATCTTTATGCCCCTGTTTCAATTTCAATAAAGCCCAACCAAGTAGTCATAATAACTAGTCTTCAAGTATCCTAAAAAATTGGAAACATCTACAATGCATTCTATCCACCTTCAGTGAGTACTAAATTACTCGGCATCATTATGAACTCCACCGCAATTTTTCATTTTTCACTCGTGCGTTTATCAAAAGTAATCAATCTTGAAGGTCTCATAAGAAATTCAAAAGCTCAAACAGACGCCAGGCAAGTCACCAGCAATAAAAGACATCAAAGCCATACGATATATGTGATCAGCAATCGATTCTGGTCCCTTAATTCCATGGTTAACCCATCCCTTCCGTTTCGTACTCTAACAAATGCAGGGAACAGACACACACAAAAAATCAAACAACAAATACACGCAAAACTAAGCCATCGTTTTGAGACTACTATTACCTTAAGCCGATGGCACAATGTGAGGCAATCCATCGCGGACGAAGCAGATGAGGATTCAAAACGCAGTGTCGTGGTGGCTGTGTGAATTTGGATCTCCGTGGGTTAATGGCTGCGTGCCTTTAATTTGCCCTGGCCTCAATTTTTTTTAAACCACATGGCGAAACGATGTGGTTTAAAAATAAAAAAAAATTTTGGTCCTGTCCCTCTGTCCCTGTGCTTCTTCTTCCTAGCCCTGGGTCACTTTCTCAGTTCCTCCAAGCTCCAACAACAACAATGGTGGCCCTTCCTCATCTCCTTGAAGCCCCGTTTGATGGGGGCTCTAGTGGAGCTCCTCCGCCGCCAGTGGGTGCCCATGCACCCACTGGTCCCTTGGTGGCTCCGCCATTGCCTATAGGTTGAGACATTCTTTTACACTCCTTAATTATCACAAAGCACAAATTACTTTTAAATAATTAATCAGTAATTAGCATGGGCCAGAGAGTGATATCATTGAAGTAGAAAGATATTGGAATGTCATTTTGATTGCTAATCAAAGTGTGAACATCTCTCAACGCTTTCTGTATTGTTTGGGAACTCTTTTCCAAGTGACACCTAATTGATAATATTAATTCTTCATTTAAATAAACAACTTAATTTGAAAAAAAAGTGATCATAAGTGGCAACTTCTTTTTGAATGAAATGCCCATACCCATAGATGTATCAATTCAACTAGACTGACCTCATGATACTACATATTTTCCTGTTTTATTATACTAAGTGGCCAACTTTATTACACTTCAATTTCAAAGACTGTACTGTGCAAACCCTTCTTGTATCCATAGCTAGACGTGACCCCAGTTCATGAACTGACGATTCAGGTAAAAAGAACCTGTGAATCAGATCCAAACCTCCCAGGGGCAATTTTGGGCGATTTGGTTCCGGTTTGGTCAATAGTTTTGGTTCGGGTTCAGTCAAGTTCAAATTGATTGTATTTATTTTTTTAAATAAAGTTAAAACTAGTTTAGGAAGGTTAAACATCTGGTTTAGTTAAAAACATTGGTTTAAAAAGTTAACCGCTAATTTCGGTTCAAACTGCCTGTCCAGTTCGATTTTGGCCATGTCTAACCATAGCCATTATGCAAGTCCCCATCTAAGAGTGCCAATAAAATCAAGCCCTAACACTATTATTATCCAATATTTTGAAATTGATTTAGCCATACATATATGTCAATGGATATAATCAGACTATACTTGGATAGACTTGAAGCACTTTTGTTTTTGCTTGTCTTAATTAGTTGGGTCATTATAATTATCTAAATTTTGTCTATTTAGGCAAGACACATGTGTAAACAAATCATTTAAGGCTTTATATATGAGAAGCACTGAAGTGGTGAAGTATATGTTCCTTCTATTATTGATAATTCCAACATGTGTTTAATAATTCTTTGTTTTATGTGTCGGTATCGAATCGCGTCTCGTCATGAATTATATTTGTGGTTTTGACGGGATCGGATTTGGTCGAATAATTCTTTTTATTTTGTTTTAAATTTATGTCTAGCTAGAAAATAAGTAACCTCAAGTCTAATCTTATGTAGCATAATAAATATAAGGTTTCAATTTTTTTTATCAATTTTAAATTTTATTAATCAACCACAAAATAAAGTATAAAAAATTGCAGAAAAAACCTCACTGCTTATAGTTTTTTTTTTTGCCGTAGTAAAGACTATGACACTGAAAAAAAGGAAGAACATGCAAAATTAAAAAGAATTCCATGAAAGATCATCTAAGGGCATCAAAAAACATTATAACGAAGTATAAGCTCTTATATTGAACTCCAACAAGCCCTCAGCCTAAGAAGTTTCAATTTGAGTAGAGCTTTTTTTTTCCCTTTCGCTTCGCCAATGTGCTACTGTATAACTTGTTGAAAATTAAACTCTGCACAAGCATAAATTTGTTAAATTAATTGGGACACTTATTTTCTCAAGAATAAAATTCTAGAGTGAGTTTGTTAGGCAATAGTGTTGATTTTGCTACACAGAAACTACTAAAAATATCACTAAATGCTAAATAACAATCAACATGTGTTTTTTTTTTGTAGTATTACATCATCCATAAACAATTATATATAGTTGACAATATTGACTTTAAGACATATTGATTTATTTAAAAAAACCAACATCTTTTCAAGCATGACTTGGTGCCAATTCTTTCATAATCACGTGTTAATTAGTTAATTAATTAATCTTAATATTATATAGATTTTAGAAAAAAGATAAAGCTCAAAGGACAACATAACATTACATGGCTTTTTGAAGATTTCGAAGTTCCAAATTGTAGGTTACTATCACAAATAGTGTAGTTGCAATTCACTAGCAAAACAAAAAGAAAGAAAGCATAGTTAAAATTGCTTTGTATTGATTTTGCTTTTATTTATATAAAATCTACCAGCTGGTAAACATTAATTAATTGAGCACTTATATTTTTTAAATTAAATCATTTGATAGCCAGATATCTTTCTTACATTTGACTAGTAAAGATTTAAATCAAATAAAACTCTTAAGGATGACAAAAAAGCTTCTACCAAATTTTTAAATTTCTATACCTATAACTTGAACTTGATACTTTAGATGCAGTATACGTTTTTGTTGGCTTTGGAAGTAATAAATTAAGAATCAAAATTGCAAGATTTCTAAAAAAAATATTCAACAATAGTTCAATATTTTAAAAAACTCAAAAATTTACTTAATATTCTGCAATTAATACCACTCACAATAACTAATGAGTACAAATTAATGCAGATGGTGGTGGCCTGATGCAGATCCCATAACTCTCTTTTCACAGCATAAAATCTGAAATAATTAATTACGTAATGACTTGATCAATATTATTTGCTTTTTATTAATATCTTCATATAATTATTATTCAATTTGGGAATTTGTTCCCTCGGTGCAATTAGAGATTATAAATTATACACAAGTGTAACTAGAATCTTTTCGGCCCCAAAAAATAGTACTAGAAAATCAATAAATTAAATTAAAAGGATGTTTTCTCCTTTTTACTTTTAAACAAATTTTTATATTGCATGACATAAATTTTTATATTTCATCTTTTAAATCAATCCCTTTTTACAAGATGTACAAACAAATAGCCTAAATGGAGGGATTGTTATCCGAATATATGATTTAGAAATTACAATCAAGGCAAAAAAGAAAGGGCAATTAATTTTTTTTCTTCTAGAATTGCCAAATTAACCCCAAAATGTAACTATTATCTTGGGGATTTTAAGGAATCCACTTGGGATTTGCCACGTGGGCCTCTAGTTCGTATGAAAAGTCTGTATTCATCGAAAGTCATAGGTGGATACAATGAAGGTTTGTCTGGTGTCACCAGCTCTTTCACTGGCTCTATTGGTATGTCACTCTTTGGATTATAAAAGAATGCAAGTGATAATCGTTCTTGTGCTGCATTCATCACCACTCTATGCTCCACACTCTTGTAATTTGCATTGCTTAGTACCTGTCACAATTATCATATAAACATTATTACGTTAATCACGCTCTCTAATATTAAAGAATTAAGAGTTCAATTCTTAATAAAAACAAATAAAATAATTTTAAAAACAATCTATAATGACGTACTTAAAAATGTTGTTGATGTCAATAATAGAGTGAAACAGTAATAGCAACTATGGTGGAGATTTTTCTTCATTTTTTTTTCCTTTTCCTTTTGGTGGCGAGCATGTTCAAATGTAGATTACCTTAACGAAGGCTAGCTAAAGAGTATGGTCGGTCCAAGGTTTATTCCACATATTAAAAACGTGTAGTCGCTTAGAATTTTAAATAGTTTAGGCTCTTGGGGAAGATTGTCACGAGAAAAGAGGAAATGCTTTATTTGACATCAAGATGCTGCGGAGAAAATAACAAAAGTTGAAAATGAATCCTATATTTACAGGTAAGACTCAACTTGTCATACCAAAACCTTATATAATTAAAAACTTGTTTATCCAATTTCAGAGTATACTATTTATCTAGAGCAGATTATTAAAATAAAGTACATCAATTTAGTCACGTAATATATAAAAAATAAAAAAGGGTTGTCATGTATAGAGCATATCCAATGCTCTCTT
>CAODLS012546942.1:0-11429 GCA_948243855.1 Flueggea neowawraea
TAATGCTAATCGTCGATCAAATTTTAAGACTGTGTCTAAGGTTGTTAACTGTCAAGAATTTTTTGAAATACATGTTTTCAGGAAATAAATCTTAAGGGAAGACCAATATTTGAGAAAAATATCATAATAAATGTTTGAATTATTTAATTGACAGTCTTAAGTGTCGATGATCAAGAGTAGTTCAATTGGTGGAAGTGACCATAAACAAAGGTTTGTTTTTGATTAATTGTTGATTTTCTTTCTACTAGCTAAAATTTTCAATACTATTAGTTTTCGTTACGCTGTCGTTTGTTTGTTTCAACAATCAATTTTACATTCTTTGATCTTTGATAGCTTATGATAAACAAATAACTCCTCGTGGGATCGACCCTTACTTACCGCTAACTATATTTTCTTTAGTGTGTGGCTTGGTTTTAATTTAGTTGCAAGCGACAACAGTATCAAATTTTGGCACCATTGCCGAGGAGTTCTCTTTGTTTATGTACACTACAAGATCTTCTCAATAGAAAATTTTGCATTATAACTCTGAGATTGAGAAGACTACTAGACAACTAAGAAAGGAGACTGAAAGCAACCAACTGGATAATTCATTGAATGAAAATCCACCTCTAGTACAGCTTTCTACTATTGAACCAAAAGTACAAATTATTGAAACATAATTTGAGATAGCTGAGCTTCATAGTGTTGTTACTGAACCAAAAGGGAATATGGCTGAAAATTACACATTGAGATAGCTTGTTGCACCAGACTTAACCCAACAACCCCATTGCATCAATTATCTAAAATTGGATGACAATGCAACTTTTAAGCTAAAATGTGGCTAATTGATTTATTGCTTCAGTTTTGCAGTACTATAGGAGAGGATCCATACAATCATTTGACAAAATTTCATGTGGGGTGCACAGGAATGAAACCAAATGGTGTTATTGAAGACCAAATTAAGCTGAGGGCATTCCCATTTTCTTTAAAAGATGCTGCTTAAGCCTGGTTGTACTACCATCCACCTTGAAGCATCACTACTCAGTATGAGATGAAGAAACAATTTTTGGAGAATTTTTTCCAAGCTTCAAAGGCAACCAGTATCAAAAAAGAAATTTGTGGATAAAACAGCAAAGTGGAGAGTCACCACATGAGTATTGGGAGCATTTTAAAAAATTGTTTGCAAGTTTTCCGCATCACCAGATTAGTGAACAATTGCTTATCCAATATTTCTATGAAGGGATTCTACTGATGGAGAGAAAAATGATAGATGCAGCAAGTGGTGGTGCATTGGTTGACAAGACACCGAAGGTAGTTTGGGTATTGATATCCAACGTGGTTTCTAATTCTCAATAGTTTGGAGTCCGAGAAAATTATTCTTAGAAAAGATTGAATGAGGCAAATGTGTCTTCTTTAGAAAAGAGGCTTGATGATCTTACATCATTGGTGAGACACATGGCTATAGGAAAAATGAAATTGTTAAGGTATGTGGAATATTTACAGATACGTGTCCAACACTTGAAGATGATTTTATGGAGCAAGTTAATGTAGTAGGAATTTTTTTGAGGCATCCTCAATGCAATTATAATACTTTTCAAGCATCTATAACCCCAGGTGGAGAGACCAACCCAACCTGCAGGATGAAATGCACCAACAAATCAGGCAACAACAAATTTCCAATCGTATAAGCCTCAATTTCAACAAAAGCAGCAACAACATGCTGAAACATCTAACTTAAGTATGTCTCTTAAAGATATAGTGAAATCTTTGGCTGCCACCACTATCAAATTTCAATAGGAAGCAAAATCTAGCATTCAAAACTTAGAGAACCAGGTGAGGCAAATGGCTACTGCAATTAGAATATTGGAATCACAAAATTCCAACAAATTTTCGTCTCAAATAGTGATCAATCCAAAGGAAAATGCAATTTCGTTGCAAAGTAGTAAGGAGGTGAAGCAACTTATAAAGGAACTAGCACCATTTCCAGAAGAAAAGACACTGAAAAAGGCAGCTGAAATTTTTGATTTTCCTGAAAGTAGCACTTCTATAGGTAAGTCTTCTGAACAATCTCCAGTTGAATATAAACAGGTTCTACCTTTTCTTGAGGCTTTGACAGAAAATCGAAATTATGAAACTAATGCTTTTTATGAAACCTTTCAGAATGTGAGGTTAACATTCCACTTTTTGATGTAATAAAACAAGTTCCTTGCTATGCTAAGTTCTTAAAAGAACTTTGCATAGTAAGAAGGAAGCAAAATTTGAAAATATGTGAAAAATGAGAGTAAGAGAAAATGTTTTAGCCATAATTCAGAAGAAAAGTTTGCCAGAAAAATGTGAAGACCCAGGTATGTTCTACATTCCTTGCATTATTGGTGGTACAAAAATAGAAAAGGCTATGCTTGATTTGGGAGCTTCAATTAATATGATGCCTTATTACATTTATTCTGCTCTTAATTTAGGCTTTTAGAAAATAATAGGAGGGTAATTCAATTGGCTAATAGAATAAATGCTTATCCAACAGGAGTAGTGGAAGATGTTCTTGTTGAACTAAATGATAAACTGATTTTCCATCTAACTTCTATGTTTTAGATATGCAAAATGGTGATAATTGTGCACCAATTTTGCGTTGGATAATGTGTAGGGAAAATGCAACTAAATTTTTTAGAAATGTTACACATTATCAACTGTCAAGATCCATACAAACAATCAATACATACAACAAAGGAAGAGTTGCGAATGTTTACCTCGTAAAACACCAAATAAATGTGAAGAACACGATCGAGTCACGAACCTGTTGATCCATTTGTGCTTGGCTAGCCACTCCACAACACCAAAATTATGGTGTCTCTATTGGTATCTACACCACGTTGGTCCACAATCATGGCTAGGAGTTTGCGGCTCAAGACTGGGTTCGAATCAGTGCGCTATGAACACTTTTGTGGAGCTAGGTGTTTAGAGCTTTTGGCAAGAAGAAGGACAATAAGGGCAACAACGTTTTGCTCACCCTATGCACGAATTAGGTTGCCAAAAATTCACTTAAAAGATCCTTAAATACCTCAGTCCAAATTGGGTTAGGGTTTGTTAAACACCTCCTACAATATCTCTATAATTCTAGCCCACATCAAGTGAGATATCTTCCTATCTTGTAGGAAGATATTCCAAATCCTTTTAGGACTCATTATGGATGACCAAAACCTCCTTTGGCAATAAATTAAACTCATTATTACACTAGAAATGGGCTTAATTGATCCTAATTAACTTGGGCTTAATGGGCTTTGAGCTTCTACCCATTAAACAAGTATAAATGCAATATCTGCAAGTCCGTTACAACATATATCCAAGTCCAACAATGATTTATATTTTATTAAATTATCCAATAATTAAATAAACATGTAAAATCCTAATTTAATTAGGATTCATCCCGAGATGTCTTAGTCAAATAAGGATTACTCACTATTGCACTCTAAACCCTTAGTACCGACACAAACTAGTCGAATTATTTTTTGTCGTTTCTTGAATCCTATTCATAATAGGAATCCTAATTTCATTAGGACTCTCATCATTGAGAATGATCCAAGTGTTAGGATTAGTTTCCATTGAAACATAAGACGATCATTAGTTTCTATTTCAGAACTCATCCTAGTTACATTAGGACTCCCATTTCGATTAGGAATCCTAGTCAAACTAGGAGTCTCATATGAAATGATATTCTCGGCTTTCTAAATTAATTAGGCATTATCTTAAGGCATCCTCTATATTTAGGTCACCTCTTCGACGATGTTCATCAATGATTCAAAATAGGAATCCTAATCAAAATAGGATTGCTCACTTGAACATTATTCATCTCATGAATAACGTTATCCCTACAACGTGTTAATGTGTGTGACCCTATAGGCCCTCATTCACGAGGGTAGTAACCTTGGATTTGACTCCTAAATTACTTGGTATGATTGGGCCCTAGCCAGGCATCGTACCCCCAAGCGAACTCGAGTTGTCGTGGAGCGACTTAATTATGGAAGATTACCGTGTAATTTAGTCCCTTGTCATTTCGTGTCTCTTCGAGTATAGGACATGGATAGTGTCAACCCCTCACCTCGAAAGAATTCATCAATCACCAAGTTAAGAGAAACTACACCAAATTGATTCAACTTCCCAAGTTGCAACCAATTAGACCATAACCATGGATTTAAGTTCTCTTTACTCAATTGATAGGCCTAATGAGACACTTCTCTCATATTACTAAGGATAACAATCATATCTTGATCACTCACCATACTTGTTTCGTGATGCAACCCAACATTCACCTTTTTAGCAACCCTAATCAGGTTATGTAGAGTGGGATTAAGGTTACATGACTAGACACTGGTATATCGTGATGATCTCAAGTCAAAGGATTAGTTACAGTATCTTGCATAGTTGAGAGTTCTCCATTGACTCTCAAGTAATTTACTATGTGGTCTCTTAACAGTGGGTCAATCCAGGACTCATGCTAACACTTAACTTTGTGTCTACATGTTTGGCCCAGATATCACATAACTGCTTTCCATAGAGAAATGGAACCAACCAAACCATGTAATAGTCTCACTGATTGTCGACGCCCAATATCGACAATTGTTGACTATAGACATTTAGATATAGTGTTCAAGTACCGATGTGTTCCCCGCCAGGCATGGCACACAAGGTGTGAACCTTCTATATCATGGGCATCGTTTCTAATCATCCCAACCAAAATGATTCTCGCATTATATTACTTTGCGAAATGAAAACATGCCTTTTATATTTTTGTTGTTACTTATGTGGTGCCCTTAATGGTTGGCTCCTAGGGCACCTACACTAACATTTTGTTAGGTAAACCATTTCTAAAAACTGCTAAAACCAAAAATGATGTTCATAGTAGTATTTTGACAATAGAATTTAATGGTAATGTAGTTCAATTTAATATTTATGAGACTATGAGATATCCTTATATTGATTTTTTTGTTTATTCAGTTGACTTAGTTGACTCTTTAGCACATGATGTTTTTGAACTTGATGGCACATATGAGTTGGAGTTGGTTAACATAAAACATCTTTTGAAAGCAAGTGATGAGTTAAAGTTAGCTTTACCTTGTAGGATTGTTTGCAGCAAATGAATGAGACTCAAGAGTCCCAAGAGTGTGCTTTTATTAAGCTACCAATATCTAATAAGGAACTAGTATCTTTTGTTTTACAGTCACCAATATTAGAATTAAAGCCACTCTCAAGCCACCTTAAGTATGTGTACATTGGAGATGGACACACATTGTCAATTATTATCTCAAATAAATTGAACGAAGATCAATAGAGTAGATTGCTTTAGGTGTTAAAAAAACGCAAGACATCCATAAGGTGGACTATCAAAGATATTAGAGGAATCAATCCTGTTGGAGAATTTTCCCAAGGATGCCTTTGTTGAGTTTGGAGAGCGAGAGCGAGTTGAAGTGAAGAGAGAAAACAATACCACAATTTATAGTGGTTCGACCAATCTTGTCTACGTCTACTATCTAAGTCTTGCCACTTAGGATTTTCACTATCTCGAAGATTGATTTCGCTCAATCCAATAAAGCAAATACAACGAGGTTGATTCCGGCTCAACACCTCCAATGCCTACACAATGTTGTTTTCCTTATGTTCACAACAAACCTCTACAATGTTGTTTTCTATAGGCTTATAACAAACCTCTACAGGGTTGTTTTCTATAGGCTTACAACAAACCTTTCTTACACTCTCAAAGTGTTTGTAAAGTGTTTACAAAGATTGAAGCTCAATGCTAGAGTTGAATATATGCGATTGATGCGTGAACTTTGATCTCTAGCTTGATTTGATGTTCTTGATGGTTGAATTTGATTAGAGTTTTGGCATAATGATTTCTAATGTTGTTCAACATATTTTTTGCCTTCTCTTGATGTATTTATAGCTTCCTATGGCACATGATTGTTGCCTTAAAGAAACTAGCTGTTGGAATTCATTTAATGCAGTTGCAGCTTTTTTAATCCTTCAAACCTTACGTTGCAATATGTCTTACGTACGTTGATCATGCTGAGTTCCAATTAACGTAAGTTGTGCATCTTCTAACGTACGTTGATCATGTCAGCTTCCTAGTTAACGTATGTTGCTCTTTTCTCTACGTACGTTGTTCACCTTTACTGCGTGTGTTGAGAATGTATCACATACGTTGTTCTTGATCTGGAATGATCCAGTAGCCTCTGTTTTCTTTTTATGCCATGTCTACGCACTTTGTAAATGTATATACGTACGTTGTGGCTTTGTCAATGTACATTGATCATGTAATTTCCAAATAACATACTTCATCTTCTTAGTAACACATATTGTTCACTTTGCAGAGCTTTGTTTCACAACTCTAAGTTTTTCAACGTGTTTAACTTCAAGTCAAATATTTTGCTCATCATTAAAACCTTTTGTACATCATTAATACATAAAAGGAACTTAATGTTGATCACCCATGATCCAACAAATCCCTCTACATGTATGCTTCGAATTTTACTCGAAAAGGGAGCAAAGCCTATTCGGTAGCCACAAATAAGGTTGAATCAACCAATGATAGAGGTGGTGAAGAAGGAAATTCTGAAGTTATTGCAAGCATGAATCATTTATCCAATTTTAGATAGTGATTGGGCAAGTCTAGTTCAGGTGGTTCTAAAGAAAACCAACATCACAGTCATTGAAAGATTAAGAAGGCGAGTTGGTGCCTACTCGAGTTCAGAACAGGTGGCGAGCTTGTATTGATTATAGTAAATTAAATTCTGTCATTCGCAAAGGCCACTTTCCTCTCCCCTTTGTTGATTAGATGTTAGTAAGGTTGTCCAAAATGTCCTATTACTACTTTTTGGATGGTTTTCAAGCTATTTTTAGATAGAAATTGCACAAGAAGACCACGAGAAACAACATTTACATGTCTTTTTGGAACCTTTGCATAGAGATGTTGTTGGAATTCGTGACCATTTTATGACATTCAATATAACACAACGAAAATAACAAAAAAATTTAACCAAGAATTCTACCAAGGATCCACGCACATCAACATACACGATTAGGGTTAGTGGTTCTACCTTAGATCCAAAGCTCGAATGTTTGATCGAATGGAGTGTTGGTGTAACTTTTAGTATTCAAAAACCCAAATCTCCTTTCCTCACGTTGCCTTTGCACAAACGTGTCTAGAGGTATCCACACAAACAAACTACCTTTGGATTGGTGGAGTGTACTAGCACCTTTTAGAATCTTCATTCTAAATCTCACATAATTTTTCTTTCTTTTATTTGTGGCACTCATAAATTTGGCTTTGGCTTTTAGGGAATAGCAAGAAGTGCTACCTATTTATAGGCATCTGGGGAAACCTAAATAGGTGCACTAGGTTAACCGAAATTCCCTTTGCTTGCCCTCCAAGAACTCGACTTCTCTCTTATTCAAGGAAGAGTGTGCCGAATTCATATCGAGTCTTACTAGGGTTCGCCTTTCTTGTCCCACAAGAATAAATACTTCCTAATTAACTAGGTAGAATGCCGAATTTGTCATATGTATATTAGGATTTTATTTTCCTTGTCACACAAGAATAAAACTCTTAATTAGTCATGGACTCCTAATTAGACATTGTGTGTGTTGAATTTCTCCTTGTCTTACAAGGATAAAGACTCCTAAAATATACGAGGAGTGTGTCAAAATTCTTTATGGGTTTATTAATGTTATTGGGCTTTTAATTACATGTTACATTATCATTAAATAAATCACTTTATTATTAACACATGTGCCGAATTATGTCACACATAATTATATACCCAAAGACATAATAATTAGTGATTCATTTTAAAAGCTCACTACATTAATGGATTATGTATTAAATCATATTTGAGACATAAATTATAAAACCTTGAATTATTATTGATTAATCAAATTAATTACCTTAATAATTCAATTACCACAAGAGAGAATATTAGTGAACTAATCCAATTTGTTCTAGTGTGTGACCTAATAGGCCCACTCAAAATTGGCAATGGGCATTGTCCCAAAACTTGGGCCCAAAGTCCATAAGCGGTATCTAGTAATACATTATGACAACCCAAAATCAATTGGAATTGGTGATCCGAGTTAACCTTTCACAGTTTAATATGTAGTCATTTTGTCTCACGATATCTCATTTCTTGATCCTAAGTAAATTGATCTAACAAATGATATTGATAAACCCCCTTTATCAATTCATTTGAGTATGCACACATTCTATCAATCCTACTCATCAAGTGGCCTAGAGATATCACTCTTCATAAAAGGAACAAATTCATCAGTCTCACTATCACTCCTCTACAAGATTCATGACATATCCAATTATAGCCTTTATTGTTACCCTGTTACGGATAACGTTTGACTAAGTTAAAACATGTGATTCCTCATTGAGGAGTCGATAGTGAGTTTCAGTCAGAGGATTCAAATATCACCACTGCATGAAAGCTACTTGTGACATCAATCCATGAAGTGCTTTCATAGCAGGCCAGTCCACTACATGTTCTCTAACATGTATCTATGTTCTAAGTGATATCTCATATCCATAATCAGTAAAACGTGATTATCAACTTAGCAATATAGTAACCTTAATTCAGTATCAGTCCCATGATAATAATCGATTAGGAATATTTAGAATAGTATTCCTTTTACTTTATGGATTTACTATCAAGTCACATACTTGATGACATAAGAAAGAATAAACTATTCATGGAAATTTTATCTTTATAAATCATAGATATGAAATGAAATGCCCCTTTATTAAATAATAAATTGAATGACAATGTATATAATTGATTGGACTAGGGCACTAAAACTAACAGATGTATGCCATTTGGGGCTTGTAATACACTAACGACTTTCTAGCGGTGTATGGTTAGTATTTTCTCTTATTATGTTGAGAAAATAATTGAAATTTTCATGGATGATTTTACTATGTTTGAAGACTCATTTGATAATTTCTTACATAATCTGGAGTTGGTGTTAAAAAGATGTGTCGAAACTAATTTGGTTCTTAACTTTGAAAAATGCCATTTCATGCTAAAGCAAGGAATTGTGTTAGGACATGTAGTTTTTGCTAGGGGCATATAAGTAGATAAGGATAAAATTGATATAATTTGGTCTCTGCCTTACCCCACTTGTGTGCAGAAGGTTTGTTCATTACTTGGACATGTAAGTTTTTACTGAAGATTTATCAAGGTCTTTTCATGCATAGCTACACCTTTACATAAGCTACTGCAGAAGGAAGTCATTTTTTAGTTCATTGAAGAGTGTAAAGTTGCATTTGACAAGCTTAAAGAGTTGCTGGTTTTGGCTCCAATAATTTAGCCTCCAATTTGGGACTTGCCTTCCGAAAGTATGTGTGATGCCAATGATTAAATGGTTGGGGCTATTTTGGGTCAATTAGTTGGGAAGGCATCTCATGTCATTTAATATGCATACATGACTTTAAATGAATCTCAAAGGAGCTACTCTACAATTGTCACGACTTGAAATCGGACCATGACTGGCGTAAAAGACGAACTGAACGAAGGCACAACCCATCTCGCACAACCCTTGGAGAACATAACTTATACCACATTTTCTTATTGATCAAATAAAAACTATTTAACAAATAGCAATTTATGAAAATACCTTAGGTAATAACAAAACATAAACTAAGTTTTTAAGACACAAATATATAAACCAAAGTAAATTTGTAAAATCGATATACTATCAGACAGATATAGACTATAACCTACTACCCGGTATGGAGCATCTAATATACGGATAACTGGCTTGAACAATATGACAATCACTACAGATAAAGGCACCTCACTGAGCACAAAGGACCGGATACTTGCTATCAGCAGAACCTGAAAAATGAAACAGAAATAACCCAGAAAAGAAAGAAGGGGGTTAAGAACCCAATGAGAGATAACACTTCAGGATGGCTCCAAGTGTAATAACTTGAATATTTTTGACTAATTTTTGGGTAAATTTTCCATTGAAAATTTTTTTCGAATTAATTATTGTTGAAGGAGTAATATTAATTTAAAATATTATTAAATTAATTAATGATATTGTTGGAGTGTAAATATTTTTTTTGGTATTAATATGATTTTTGAGGTGTATTGTGAAATTAAATTAAGTGAAAATTGGTTAGAATTGAAGAAAGAAAGAAAATTGGAAGAAAATAAAATAAAAACTGAATTACAGGTCGTTTGAGTGTTGGACTAAACGGCGTGTAGTTCGGACGTGTATGCACAGTCGTCTAGTTGAATAAACGAAACGACGTGTCGTTCGATTCGAAGAAGAAACGACTTGTCGTTTGCGTTGATAGATGACATGTCGTTCGGTCTGATGAGAAAACGACATGTCGTTCGTGTCAACAGACGGTCAGTAGTTCGTTGAAGGGAAAAACGACGTGTCGTTCGCAACTCCAGACGACCGGTCGTTCGCATCTACAGTAACGGGCTTCTGAATTAACAAAATGACGTCGTTTTGAACAAACCAAAACGACGCCGTTTTGATCCGAAACCCACAGCCCATATTTTCTTTTTCTTTCTTCCTCGTTTCTTTTTTGTTTTTCTCACTGAAACTCACTCTCTCTCTCTCTCTCTCTCTCTCTCTCGTTTCTCTCTCATCATCTGACTCTCTCTCTCATCTCTCTCGTCGGCCGAACAAGCCACCGGAGGTAACACCTCTCTCTCTCTCCTATTTTCTTTGGTATTTTTGTGCGTTTTTTTTGGAGAGTGACGAGTGAGGATTTTTGATTTTTAGAGGCGATTTTGAATGGTTTTCGGATGGATTTTTATGGGGTTTTGATGGGGAGAGTTGATAGAACATGAATATAGGTTGAAAATTGATGAATTGATGATTTTTGAAGGAAGGGTAATTCAGTCCGAATTTGGTTTGCATCGTTTGGCTCGGTTTTTGGATGAACCGAGGGTTGATTTGGGATCCTTGGATGATTTTGAGTTGAATGAAATGGTTGAAAACATTAGGTTATGTTTGGCCCGGGATTAGGGACTATTTGGGGTTGTTTTGTAACGAAAGGACTAGAAGTGGAATTTGCCATATTTTGAATATTTTGAGGACTGAAACTGAAATTTGACATTTAGGGACCGAATATGAATTTTACATAATGGCAGAATTGTAATTTTGAAGAACTTTGGGTAAAATGGTAATTTTAAAAAATTGATGGATTAAATATTAATTTTAAATTAATTAGAGAATTAATTGGGAAATTCTAAAAGGATTGGAGACTAAGATATAATTTTCTGATATTTTGAGAATTAAATAGTAATTTTGAAAAGTTCGGGAATTGAGCTATAATTTTACACCGAGGTAATAATTAGACAATTTTGTTAGACTTTGGGGCCAAATTAATTTTCGAGATTTTTAGCGTGTTTGGGTTGCATATGCATTTGCACGTATTT
>CAODLS012547384.1:0-21251 GCA_948243855.1 Flueggea neowawraea
GCTCTGTATGTGAAAGGATTTCAAAGTGGATTTTTGAAAGAATTTATTTATATATACGGGTGTATATATATACGATATTAATTGGATATATACATGCATGTGGTAGTTTTTGAAAATGTTTTCAAAACCCTTTTGAGGAGCATGCGCCGCTCTTTTGTGTTATCCGCTCACTGGAGAAACTTACCCTTTTATTTTTCTTGTCTTTGTTCTACTTCACTTTTCAGGTAAATGATAGCGGGCGTTTGGTTCTTCTGCGCTCAGTGAGTGCCCTATTGTTCGGGCCGAATTGTGTTATATTAGTTGCTCCACACTGGGTAGTGGGTTATGGATTTGCATTTGTTAAACAAATGTTTAACGGTTTTTCTTAAACTATTTATTTACTATTTTATTATTACAATTAAATTGTAATTATATATTCGGGAATATTATTTTTGAAAAACATATCCCTGCTAAATTATTTAATACGGTAAATAAGCCGCTTAATAATATGAATTTGGGTAGTTTCTGTTCTCCGAGGCTTGTGCGAGATGGGTCGAGCTTCCACAAACGGTTCGCTTTGTACGCCGATCGCAATCCCAGAAATGGGTCGTAACAAAAGAGATTTAGTTGCACATGCTTAAAGGAAGAACACACAAAATTAGAGAGAGTGGTGACTACCTCCAATTGTGCGTGAATGAGAATTGAAGAGGAGAGAGAGAGGATTGCGTTTAAATACATCTCCTAATTAGGAAAACCTTAATCTACTAAAAAATAACTAATAAAAATGATAATAAAACTAATTGTTTTGATCCAACAGAAAAACTGAGTTAGAAGTCTTCAAAACACATCCAAAACATGGCTCATAAGTGTGGCATTGCACGTGGTCAAACTTGGTCAACATGCGTCAACTATGGCGTGGTTACGCAGAAATGCAGTTTTCACCTTAAATGCACAGAAACAACTCCAAATCCTGATATTTCACCAAAATCCCACCTAAAACACAAAAGAAGTATAAAAACATAAAAACACATGAATAATAACAATTTATAATGCAAAACAAATATAAAATGCAACATAAATCATGTCTAAAATGCAACCTATTACCTGCTCATTAATTATGAAGGTTGTATGATGACTTCTATTCGAAGGAGTATTACCGTTTTTCATAGCCTCTCTTTCGTTGTTATTTTGTAATGAATTTTTTTATTTCTATTAATAATATTTTAGAGCTTAAAAGCGAAATGCTATTAGGGTATCAATCTAGTTGGGATGTCTCAGTGCATCACTCTTTTTTAACCCTCCCGTATTTCACGAAAAAATTTATGCTACAAGAAAAAGTAAGTAATTTGGTCATATTATTAGTTTAAAATATTTACTTTCTAATTTTAAATACAAAAAATTTAACGTGACAAGAAGCAATAGCACAAGAACCAATATGTTTAATAGGGAGCTGTATAGTTATATTCATCAGTGAGTGAAAGAGACGCCAAGTGAGGAGTCACATTTTGAGTAGCTCCTGTATCTGGATACCACGCAATGGAGCCAGAGGAGAACACAACATCATTATATGGAGCAAGAGCCATATAAGCTTGAGGCCTAGAACCACCAGAGGAGTGAGAATGAGATTGATTTGGGAGAGGCACAAAATTACCATCAAAACAACGGTGACAATCAAGAGCAGAATGATTGGCATACCCACAAATTTGACACACCACAGATGGAGGCCGAGAGGATTGGTGAGTAGAGAAGGGAGAGAAGCCTCGTAGTCCCCTGTTGCCCCTACCACGGCCTTGAGACGGTGAAAAGCCAGAAGATGCAGAACCAACACATTGTCGTTGAACAAGATTCACCGAAGGAATTAGTGGCTGTTGGGATTGTAAAAGAAGCTTGTGGGCAACTAATTGCCCGTGAAGTTCATTGAACGAAACTGGGTGAGGTCGTTGATGAGGACCCCCAATGATTCCATTATATTCGGAACACAATTTCCAGAAGACAATAGCATTAAACTCTGACTCAGAGATGTGTTTACCAGCAAGAGATAACTAATTTGGAATGGATTTTGCTTTATGGAGGTAAGCTGAGACAGAGAGATCACCTTTGGATAGATTATGAAGCTCAATGTGCAATTGGGTTCTTTGGGCATGGCTAACTACACCATAGGCAGCAGCCAAAGCACTCCATACTTCAGACGAGGTTTTCAGGCCGATGAGATGAGGAAAGATTTCTTCGGTGATAGATGACAGAAACCAAGAAAATATTATTTGATCTTTGTGAAACCATTGTGAGAAGGCTGGGTTCGGCTCCATTTGATTAGTGGAGGGATTAATAACTTCTTTTGGAGGGGCAGATTCCGATCCATCAATAATACCATGTAAGTTGTAGAAAGTGAAGAGTGGAAGAAATTGTAATGTCCATGACATGTAATTTGTAGGAGTGAATCTGATTGAGAAAGATTGTTGCACATTAGTAGGGAAGGAAGGAGCAGCAAGAAGAGAGGAGTTCAAGGTGGAGAAAGAGTTTGATGCTGGTGGAGGAGAAGAAAGCGTGGAATTGGAAGGTGTTGAAGGTGAGGTGGCCATTTGTGGATGGCTCTGATACCAAGTCAAGACACAGAAGCAGAGAGGAAATTATGTTTTGTTGTGTTTTGTCGTTATAGCAGTAGAGGAGGTGCAAAATATATAGTCATACACATATGATGGAAAGTGTACCAAATGTGATACACCAGATAATACCAAATATATTACATAATTTTATTTGATTCTCTAACACAGCTATAAGCTGCCCAAATTATTGAATTGATACATACATTTGCTTTGTTACCCTCTATAAACATGTGTTTGTTCATACCCTTTTCCTGTGTAGGGTCAATCCTTGTTCTCGGGAAAGGAAACTGATTTTGTTTCTTTAGTGGCGCCAGAAGAGTTTGAGGTGAGCAGGTAAGTAGCTCATTAACCAAAACATTCATTATTTAATGTGAGCAGGTAATGGAGGTGTTTGTTTTATGTAGAAAATATACAATTCATCAAATTTACTTCCAGAAGACGACGTTCTATTCTCTGTAATGTTTACTGTGCAATTTACTAAATTTACCAAAATTTATCCAGTTCATCTAAAACAAACACCATCTAGACCAGAGGTTGCGTTGTTTTCTTTAGTAGTGTTTTGGAGTATTTTTCTTCAGTTAGTGTTCCATCTGCTATTAGTGATGCTCCAGTGAAGCCCAAAGTGGTTCTTTTCTTTAATGCAGTTACCAATTTCCATGAATTACCAAAAATTCTCAAACAACCTGGCGTGATTGATTTAATTCTTGCTCAAAATCCTGATAGCGTCATGCCACCTCTCCTTCCACCTGCCTATCCATTTGCCATGGTAGACTATGAGCTTGGCACTCGGATATTAACTTATATTCATACAACCAGGTATATAATTTAACAGCACCCTTATGGTTTTTATCAAGTCTTCTTATTTTGCTCCATCAGAAATCAAACTCGACGTAAATGTTCCTTCCATTACTATTCCAGATTTGCGAAATTCAGTCACTCTCACAAAAACTGTCACAAATGTTGGTCCTGTCAAGTCTACATACAAGGCCTTGATTGAGCCTCCTCTTGGTATAACAGTAAATGTGAGACCTGACACTTTGGCATTCGACTCTACCAGTAAGACCCTTCCCTTCAAGGTTACTGTCTGCACTTCACACAAAGCAAATACTTGGTACTATTTTGGAACCCTAATCTGGACGGATGGGATCCACAATGTTACAATTCCCATATCTGTGAGAACACAGGTTGTCAAGTTCACGGTTCATGATTATTGAAGATTCGCCATCCATTTCAATTGTGTGAGTATTACTTATGTATGGAAAAAAAAATAGGAATCTTTCTCTAATGATCAGGACTGATGCTTCTTTTATCTAATGTCATCTCTTGTTTTAAATAAACTATACGTTTTGTCGCAAATGTTGTCTAATTTAATATATTTATATGTTATATATACTTATTGCATTAAATTAAGATAATAATAGTAATTATAATAGGACTGAATAAATTGAGATATATAAGAATTGTCTTTGAAGTTGGTGAAATAGAATACTTTTCTGTCCCAAAATAAAGCCTTTTTTTTTCTTTTTACAAAGATTAAGAAGGTTAATTACAAGTATTAGCTTAAAAAAATTCACTCTTTGATAATATATTTCACTATTTCAATTGGCAATAAAAAAACATTTTCCTATGTATTTAAATAGGAACAATATGGCACAATTTTATATAACTATTAATATTTAAAAGAAAATAAATCTATAATTTGTGATAAATGGAATAAAAATACATGTTTATTATTTTGAGACGGACGGAGTACATTTAAATTATGGTATAACATGGGATATAATGGCCTTATTTGTTTTGTATTTTTTAATTCGACATTCTTGTTGCCAATATATTGTAAAAGAAAGGTCTTTTTTTTCAGTAGATTAGAATTTTGCTACAACATCCATTGATACTAAAATGAAACACTAATTACAGCTTTCTCTTTGGCTAAATTAAAAAACGTATAGTTTAACACTAATTAGAAAAATCTTTAGGTTGAACAAAAAAACGTATAGTTCTTTTCAACATTAGCAATTACTTAGAAAAACTTCTCCTCAAAATAGATCTTTTGTCTCTTTTGTTTTGAATTTTTGCCACATAAGCTCTCCGTACCAAAATGATAAAACTCACAAAAACTTCCTTTTAGGCCGACTGGAAAAACAAAAAAGGTATAATTCTTTGCAACATCGACAATTTCTACTTAAAATGGCTATTTTCTATCTTTTCTTTTAAAATTTCCTTAAATCAGCTGTTCATACTAAAATCAAACACTGATTAAAATGTCCTTTCCTCCTACCATCATATACTATATATATGATGCCTTCTACATAATTCTATAGGATATTCTCAGAGTTTTTTTGGGTAAACACGACTTTTAAAGTTTTTGTACGAACATATTTTTCAATATTTTTTTCTAAAACACTTCTTCGTATTTAGAATGAATAAAATTACATGAAAACGATTTTTTTTTTTAAAAAAAATGATGACTAGTACAGGCAATACGACCATCATTATAAATAAGCCAATTGGTTTGATATTGGCTAGTTTGTGGTTAAAGGCATTTCAGTTCCGGACCTCTCACATTGTAATGGCTTAGAATCGTCACGTAGGCTGTTTTTTTCATGCAATAAGACCATCATACAACTGTCCTATCGATTACACCTTCGATTACACCTTCACATACATTATAAATAAGCCAATTGGTTTGATATTGGCTAGTCTGTGGTTAAGATTCAAATCTTTAACTGTTTCAAATCCTGAGACCACTTAAACTACAACATATCGTTGTTAAACATTTGTTATTATTATTTTGGCCTAATACATGTGAACCCCTGAATTTGTATTGATCATGCACTTTTCTCCCTAAACTTCGCAATCGCTTACGAATGTCCTTGAACTTGCTGATAGAGTGACAATTGATCAAAATAGTATTAACCTGCTCAAAACAGTAAAAATTAGTGAAGCGGTGAGCAAGGTCGATCCACATAGACCAGTGGAAAATTGTTTAATTGCCGAAAACAAAAGTAAAATAAGTTGATGAAATTATAGTTGAGACCGAAATTAAAAGCAAGTAGAGATTAAAATTCACATTACAGAATAAAATAACAACAATGAAAATAAGGAGAATTCAATAATGACAAAAACCTGGCTAAGATACTTCTCCATTCAATCTAATCGGTTGATAACAGACACAAGAGATCAATATTAAACATTTAAGTAGATATAGTTATAGCTAACGGTGACACATTCAATTATCTAATCTCTTCTTAATTTCTCGATAACCCTAGGATGCCCTGCAGACTATTTTTCTAACCACTAAACAACCTTTGAGACGCCCTGACAAGGTTTAATCTATGACAACAATATGAATTAAAGAGACCCCTATCATAGCCAGTGAAACCGGAAACATCATCATTCATTTAAACCAGATTATTCAGTTCCATAACAATGAACAATGTCTAACACATAAATTCACGTTATTTGTTACCTAAATTAGGACTAATGTGATGCACTATCAATCCTAAATAATAATATATTACCTCAATCAATCAACCAATGAGTCATTGTCAATCAATCAATCAATCAAAATAATAATAAAAAACCAAAGCACATAAACTAAATAAATACTTTATAATAATTAAAACAAAAGTTTCAAAACGTTAATGGTTGAACTTCGAAATACCTTAACTAGAAATGTATTTACACATACTAGAGGGAAAAAAAGCCAAAATTCAGAGAAAAGTCGCCTGCCTAAGAGCGCGTGAGTGATAGAGGAGAAGAAGAGAACCGCCTAAGGCAATTTACAATGTATAAATATGAGTCCTAATTAGGAAACCTAATCTTCCCTAAAAAATGGTTAGTAAAAATAAGGGAAATTAATTTTCGAGTCCCTCCGGTTTGTTCTAATTAGTAAGTCAATCCACGAGTTTCAAGCGAAAGGCAGACGCATCCTCAAAGTGAAACACCGAGTTGCACTTAAGTCCTTCTGTTTGTTGTCTGTCATTGGTCTGTTACCAAATTGCTGATGTGTTGCCTGGTGGACTTTGAATAAAATTTTAAAGACAAAAATACCCTTGAGTCAATTATTTTGTGTTCTTGGTGTTTTTCACCAAAAAAGAAAAACAAAAAAATTGCAGCAACTAAGATCAATGTTTGCACTCTCATATCTTCTTCTAGGATTGTTTGAATTCGATTCTGTTTGTTTAGTTGGAAAGTTCACATTTCTTGTTTCCAATTCATACATTATTTGAACGTTTAAATATATGAAGCATAACAAAAATTCATCTAAAAAATAAAAAATCATCAACTGGGTTTTGCTTCTTTTAATCATTTCATTCCAATTTTTGGCTTTTTTTTTCATGGAATTAAATTCTGGATTTTGGTTGCTTTATTGAGTTATATATATATATATATATATATATATATTTCAATTTCTGGGCACATTTTGGATTAACAAAAATCGACAAAAATAAATGAAATTAACAATATATGAACAAAACCCATTAAAACTTTATGTGATGCAGTAGAAAACGAGAAAAGATCTTCAATTAAAGGGGAAACTATGAAATGATTTCCATTAAGGCATTCAGTTCACATAATATAGAATTTCACACGAAAAGAATTTAAATGCATAATCTAGAAAAATCTATTAGGTGATACAATAAAACATTTCTTCCAATACTCTAAATTTTCCAAGTTGTATCTTGACATGAAAATCTGACAACTTCAGGTCCCAAAAAATAGAGGAAAAACAAAGAACTTGATCTAAAAACTAAAAGAAAAAAAAAAACTTAAATCCAACAAGAACCGGAACCCATAAACCCACCAATCAAATCCTAAAACCCCTTCAATCCCTCCAAACTTCCATTTCTTCAATTGTATAAAAAAAACATATAAATGAAAGCATCAATAGAACATATAAACCAAGTTTCCATGATAACACATTTGAGCATACAACCTGGCTTCAGCTAAAGAAACTCTCTTTAACAACCTCGAGAACGATTCTTCATCAAATTCAACAATTTTCTCGTCATCATAATCGATTCTACACGCATCACACTCCTCCTCATCTTTATCACCATCGTTGTTCTCATCACCACCATTCCCTGCAATACCTTCTCTTTCCAAATCTTCATCATCAAGACTCTTCCTTTTCACCTCCTACTCTCTCCTCAAAGACCTAATTTCTTGAAACCCAACTGAAGGTCCAGATCCTTCAGGTTTTGAGTTGTTGTCTTCCTATGAGAAAGAGTGTTCGATTTTGACTATGAACAGGTTTGATTAGGGTTTTGACGAGATTGGATGGTGATTTTGGAGAAAGAGCATTCGGTTTTCAAGAGAGAGAGAGAGAGTGATAGGGTTTTGAGAGTTAGAGAGAGAAAAATTGTTACGAATGACTGTGGTTTTCAAATTTAAGGGGGTAGTTCGGTAAAGTTGTATTTGCGTTAACTCTGTCAGTCAAAAACATGCGTGAAGGAATAACTTGCTTTCGCAAAAAAAAAACACGAGGACTAACTTACTAATTAAGCAAATCTCAGGGACCCGAAAATTAATTTCCCTAAAAATAATAATAATGTTAATTGTTTTGTTCCAATAGTAAAATTGAGTTATCAGCCTTCAATCACATCTAAGAGACTAAAAAACCGAGGCCCAACAGTCCAACATATAGCCCTCTATGGTGTGGTCATGCTATAATGCAGTTATTACCAAAACGCATCCAAAATAGTCCTGAATCCTTATGTTTCACCAAACATTCCATCTAAAACACCAAAAAAGTAACAAGACATAAAAAGACACGAATAACAACGATTTAAAACACAAAATAGACATAAAATGCAATGTGAAATATGCATGAAATGCAACCTATCACTTGCAAAAATCGCTATTAATATCCCTCAAACATTGAAAACGTGACCATTTAACACCAACCCAAAGCAGGTGTCTTCCATGCATGTGTCGTGGATTTGTAAATGCCAACGTGGAAAATAAGTGTCCAACCATGTCATCTATAGTGATAGATTGCATTTAATGCATGTTTTATGTTGCATTTCATGTTTTTTTTTTTAACTTATAAGTTGTTGTTATTCGTGTGTTTTTATGTATTGTGGCTTTTTTGGTGATTTAGGTGAAACACAAGGAATTGGAGCTATTTTGAGGCGTTTTAGTGTTGACTGCACTTTGGCATGATTATGTTGTAGAGAGCGCGTTGACTGGGCTAACTTATTTTGCATTGGGTCATGCCTCGAAATTTGAGCCTCTTGGACGTTGATGAAGGCTTCTTCCCTGGTTTTGACTGCTGGAACAATGAACCATTATTATTATTATTATTATTATTATTATTGGGCTTTTGTATTAATTAGATCATTAGGTTTTATTGAGAGGAACTTATAAAAACTTTTTCTTCCTCTCATTGGCGATTGTTTATCATTTTGGAGGACATAACACATTCTTCATTTCTTTTGGCTTTCTCTCTTCATGATGTGTAGCTAATCCTCTTTCTAGTTAAGGTACTTTCAAACTTCGATCCATTAAGGTTGTGAGATCTTTGTTATTAAGCAATTCAAGTATTTATTCAGTTTATGTGCCTTAAATCCTTTATTATTATTTTGATTGATTGATTGACAAGGACTCGTTGGTTGATTGATTGAGATAATATATTGTTATTTAGGATTGATAGTGCATCACATTAGTCCTAATTTAGGTAACGAATAACATAAATTTATGTGTTGGATATTGTTCATTGTTATGGAACTGAATAATATGGTTTAAATGAATTATGGTGTTTCCGGTTTCACTGGCTAGGATAAGAGTCTCTTTCGTTCTTACTGTTGTCATAGATTAAACATTGTCAGGGCATCCCGAGGATTGTCTAGAAGTTAGGAAAATAGTCTACAGGGTGTCTCGGGGATTGTCTAGTAGTTAGGGAAATTGTCTACAAGGCGTCCCGGGGCTATCGATCAGGTAAGAAAGGATTAGTTAATTGAGTGCATCAATGTTAACTATAATTCTGTCTACTTAAATGTTTTATATTTATCTTTCATATCTATTATAAACCAATTGGATTGAACAGAGAAGTACCTTAGCTAGGCTTTTATTATTATTGAATTTTCATAATTTTCATTACTGCTATTTATTTCTTTACAGCGAATCTTTAATCTTTGTCTGTTTTCATTCTCGGTTTTCAACATCATTTTCGTCAACTTACTTTATTTTTCTGCTTCGGCAAATAAAAAATTTCTCACTGATCTCTGTGATTCGACCCTGCTCACTGTTTTATTCATATTTATCGTTCTCGAGCATGTTAATATTATTTTGGTGGGTTTGACACCCTATCACATTGTCATGCCGGCGTGGATTTTTAAACCCTCCCAAATTACAAAACGGCGTCGTATTCCTAACAAACCCTAGCAGACCATTTGCAAACCACAAAGTTGTCCCTTCTTCTTCTTGCTCCTCCCCTCCCCCCCCTCGATCTGCCTCTCTTTATTCCTCAATCCATCTAATTTATCCTAAATTTACACAATAATTCAAGCATAAAAGTATAGCATTTTCGCCCAACATGTACTTGATTTTCAGTGAATTTATACACTTTTTGTGTTTTGTCTAGTGTACTGAGAAATGCATGAAAATAGATGAAAAAAATGTTGTTAAAGCTGTAAGACCAATGGAAAAAGGTGCGAAGAAAATTGGATGAAAGCGCATCATTGGTCGTCGCCCCACCCTGCACCATGGTCATGACAGGAGACCATGACCAGACCACACCTTAGGACCACACCCATGGTGAGACCGTGGCTGACATACAGGTGTCAAAAATTCAAATTTCGGCTATGGGTCAAATATAGACAAAAGGTGGCCAACAAGTGGACAACTTGCATGCATGATAGGTTGTGAAACCACCAATATAATATTAACCTGCTCAGGAAGCAAATAACAAGTAAAGCAATAAGCAGGGTCGAACCATAGAGACCGGTGAAAAAATGTTTAAATGCCAAAACAGAAAAATAAAATGAATTTGACTTGAATGAAAGTGAAACTGAGAATTAAAAGCAAACAGAGATTAAAATTAGCAATGGGAAGAATAAATTGCAGTAATTAAAATGAGAAAAATTTAATAATGATGAAAGCCTAGTTAAGATACCTCTCTGTTCAATCCAATTATTTGATCATAGATGCAAAAGATCAGAATAAAGCATTCAAATAAACAGAGTTATAGCTAACGATGACGTACTTGATCAACCAATCCCTTCTTTCCGGTTCGATAGCCCCGGGACGCCTGCAGACTATTTTCCTAACCACTAGACAACCCCCGGGATGCCCTAACAAGGTTTAATCTATGGTAGCAGTAAGGACAAAAGGGACCTCTATCCTAGCCAGTGAAACTGTAAATGATGTGATTCATTTAAACTAGATTATTCATTTTCATAACAACAAACAATGTCCAACACATAAATTCACGTTATTTGATACCTAGATTAGGACTAATGTGACACTATCAATCCTAAATAGCAATATATTATCTCAATTAATATCAATGTGCCCTTATCAATTAATCAATCGAAATAGTAATACAAGAGCTAAAGTACAGAAACTGAATAAACACTTGAAATAATTTATATCAATTAAAACAAAGGTCTCACAATGTTAATGGATTGAACTTCAAAAGTACATTAACTAGAAAGGTATTTAGTTGCGCATGATAATGGAAGAAAGCCACAAAAGTTGATAACAACTACTGTTCACGTTGTCCAGTGAAGGAGGAATAAGAAGAGCTGCCAATGACAAAATAGAGTATTTATAAGTGGATCCTCTAAAAACCTAATCCTAATGTAATTATTAATGAAATAATAATAATAATAATAATAATGTAATTACGATTGTTCCAGCAGTAAAACTGAGTCCACAACCTTCAGACACGTCCTAGAGGCTCAAATCCCGAAGCCCAATAGTGAAAACACGAAGCCCAATGCGAATAAGTCGAGCCCAGTCCTCGCAGCCACTACGACATGGTCATGCCGTAATGCAGTCCACGTTAAAATGGTTCAAAACAGATTCAACTTCACATATATCACCAACCATCCACCTAAACCATGAAAGAGGCAAACACAACATAAAAAGACACGAATAACCACAATTTATAATGCAAAACAAACGCGAAATGCAATATAAAGCATGCATGAAATTCAACATATCAAATATCCCCACACTTAAACAATGTTTGTCCTCAAGCATTCTATAACTTAGAACAATTAAGAACCTCAAATTTCAATCACCCTTAGTACCCCCACATAGTGTAGCACCCAAACCGATATGCATCGAATATTCAAGAGAAAACACAACCATCGCCAGGACGGCTAACACTTAGAGAGATCGTCTCCAATCTAGTAATGCTCCCAAAAAAGGTTAGTCAAATTCACACCCTCACAAGTTTCACTCTAACTCTCAATGTGTTTAGGTGTAAGTGTTTACTCTGAAATTCACCCATAATAAATCTTTCCAAAATTGATACAAAGTCATATCGTAACCACTAATATATTCAACCAAAACACCAATCAAAAGGGACTTAATCTGGTTTGTAATGGGGCTAAAAATATAGGTTTAATAAGTTGTGAAGGAGTATAATGAAATCAAGTGATACTTGCCACTAGCACAATAAACCAAGTCAATGAAAAATAAAGATAGAGGAATGCACATCTTCCTCAATTCAATATACATGGCTGCCTGAAAATATGAACTTTCCTTCACATTGATGCTTTACTTCCTTGTTTTCTTTTTTTTTTTTTGTTTTTTTACTTTCTCTTTTTTTTTTTTCAGAAGTAAAGTAACATCACTTTTTCATCAAATACATTAGAACTAGGCACCAACCATGTACCAATTATGAAATAAGCACTAGGAGCACAAATAGGCATGCCTAAATGAGTACAACATCATAGCATCAACATATAGAATAGTTTGGCAATATATCACATTCAAAAGCTTCCCAACTTAAGGTTCAAAAGTAGAAGGTCTTAAACAAATTAGGGTTGGTTAATGGGGTTTTAAACAAAGAAAAGATCTAGGCTCAAAGAGGGTAAACTAGGGATAAATCTAAATGGTAGATATTGAAGGAAAACAGAGAACAAAGGGCTAACAAACAATATATTTCATCGTCTCGGTGTCTCAATTAAATGGTGTGGTTTTCGAAATGCACTTGGTAACAAATCCTGGCAAGGGCCTACTATGAATGTCACACATCAAGAAATTAAAGTGTTTGTGTCTCAAATTCTCACTCAAGGGTTATGTGTGAATTTAAATTATTAATTCCCTTTTGGCTCTATTACTAGAGACTGTTTAATCTTGAAGTTAAGATGCATAGAAATCCAAGCTTTTACACTAATGGGTATATGAGAGATTTTAGACCTTAAATGCTCAAAGTTTTAAATTACTGAATGTTAGAGACAAGCCCACACAAAAACTAAACAAGGAATTCACATAAAACAGAGTGCAATATGCAAATTCAACAAGGAATAAAACATGACAAAAATTCTACAAAGGACAGTTTTGACAACACCATACAGCTACATAACACAAAATAAAAATCATCAAAAATATCAAAATTCGCGAAGAAATTCAACAAAAACTCACAAAACACAAAATCAAACCAAGCAAACAAATCAAAAAAGTATTCCCCTTTCCCACACTTAAATATCACATTGTCTCAATGTGTAAAATACAAAACGCCGTTGTTTCACTTACACCCAGTAAACCTCAAGATGTGTGTGTCTCCTCATGATGCGCATGTCATAAGCTTCCCCACACTTAATTTCCATTCACAATTTTATTCCATTCATTCGAACCCAATTTCCTCATATAGCTGCACACCAAAAATAAAAACCATTCTTTAGACCAAGTGCAATTATCCTCAAAAATTTGAGACAAAATGAGGAATACATAAAAATTTGGAATAATCAAAATTGTTGGATCAACAAATAACAAAATAATTAAATGAACAAAGCAAAAATAACAAAAAAAAAATAACAAAAACCTTGGGTGCCTTCAAAGAAGCGCTTCTTTTACGTCATCTTAGATGAACGAATTTGAAAACTTCATCATTTCTCATCATTTAGCACATAAATCTTTGCACCTTGATTTGTCTTCTTTGGTGGCAATGTCTCATGAATCATAATAGAATTTTCCTTTGGAACATACACCCAACGCTCCCTTTTTGCTCTCTTTTTCTTGGTGAAATTTTTTTTTAAGAACCTCACAGATTTGGGCTCATGTTTGGCTGCATCAAGTAAAGAAATATTTACATTTGGAGATCCTGTTATCTTCTTCTTGCTTATGCCATTGCCATGTCGTAACACAGTCGCATTGTCAGGTACTTTCAATTCCTTATTATTTTGCACCATCATTGCACTAACATCCTATAAAGAATCATCATCATGCAACTCTAAATTTTTTTTTTTTTGTTAATGGGTCAATACGATTAACATTAAAAACAGAAGAAAAATCATTAGGATGCTCCGTAGCTTCATTGATACTGAATTTAACTACAACACCATCGAACTCCACAGAGAGTGTCAATTTGTGCACATCAATCTTTGTTCGGGTTGTTTTCAAAAAGGGTCTTCCTAAAAGCAATAACCTTGAACTAGGAGTACAATCATCCTTCATGTCTAACACTTAAAAATCTACAAGAAAAACTAGGTCGTTCACCTATACCAAAACATCCTCTAGAAAACCTTCACGAAAGACATTAGAACAGTTAGCAAGTGTAAGCACAACACCATTTTGCTTCAAGGGTCCAATATTCAATGTGGAATAAACAGATAATGGCATTAAATTAATGGAAGCATCTAAGTTACACATGGCCTTTTCGATTCCTATATTGTCTATCTTGCATGGGATAGTAAACATACATGGATCTTTCACCTTGATAGGCATCTTCTTTTGTAACATAGCAGAGACTATCTCACCCATGCAAACCCTTTCATTCCCCTTTAGCTTGTTCATACCAATGCACAACTTTTTCAAAAACTTACAGTACCTTGGAACTTGTTTAATTGTAGTAAGTAGAGGGATATTGATCTCGACCTTCTTTAATGTTTTCAACACTTCTTGATCATCCAGAGCCTCTTTCTTCTTTTACAATCCATGTGGAAAAGGTGACTTCTCAGGATTCACAATTATTGGAACATCTCTGGAACTTTTTGGGACTGTTGTTTCTGTCTCGATGGTTACGGCATGGTCATGCTGTAATAATGTCACATTTTCTCCACTTGGAATTTCTATGCCACTTCGAAGAGCAATGGCACTGACATTATGCCTTGGATTTATCTCAGGTTGGGAGGGAAATTTCCCTTGATTTTCAAGCTTGTTAACAGGGGGCTAACTTGCTAATTTGATCTTTCAGCTCAGAAATACTTGCCTCTGTCGTTGGATAAAATTGTTGCATAGAGGTATGAATTTGTTGTATGGATGCTTGAAGTTGCTGTGTGAAAAATGCTAAAGATTTCACAATATCTTCCAACCCTTGAAGCCTATCAGTCTGTGGAATTTGTTGGTGTTGAATATTTTGAAGGACTGAATTATCATAAGAATTGTTTCCATACATCAAATTTGGATGATCCCTTCATCCAAGATTATATGTGTTGGAGCATGGATCATATCTCCTGTGCAATTGCGCCTCAAAATTATTGATAGCATTAAATTGGGTCCAAGGATCATCATCTTGCAGTGAGGGACACAAATAAGTAGGATGTCCTTGCACACCACATATCCTACACACTTGTGCTCTATGAGATGACTACCCTTAACTAGTAGCCATTTTGTTCACCAAAGAAACAATTTGCTATAATAGATTAGTAATATCATCAAGTCTCGAATCAGAAGGCTTAGCATTTACCTCATTGACAGTCTACTAGTGGATTCGGGTTTGGAACTGAATTGATGTGAGTTTGCAGCTATGACTGAAATCAATTTTCGAATCTCTCGAGGTGTTTTACTAATGATCGCACCACCACTAGCAGCATCGAACATTCTCCTCTCCAATGGCATAAGACCATCATAAAAATATTGAATCAAGAGTTTCTCAGAAACACCATATTGAGGGCAGCTTGCACACAACCTCTTAAATCTATCCCAGTAATCATATAAAGTTTCAGTATCTCTCTATTTGATATTGTAAATCTCTCTTCTCAAGCTTGAAACTCTAGAGGCAGGAAATAACCTTTCCAAAAACAACCTGACCATATCAGTGCATTTATCAATTGAACCCGGTGGTAAATAGAACAACCACTCCTTTGCTAGATCAGCCAATGAAAAGAGCAACACCCTCAATTTAATCTAATTTTCTGGAATGCCCTGAAGAATAAAACTAGAGCAAACAAGTTGGAACTCCTTAAGATGCCTGTTAGGATCCTCATTCTCCACACCATGAAACCTCATTAATAATTGAATCAAACTAGATTTTAGCTCAAACAAAGCATCCAATGGTTGATCCTGAATGCACAAAGGTTGCTGAACCACAAGAGGTGCAGCTAAGTCTATTAAAGTTCGCTCAAGTGGAGCCGCCACAGGTGGAGCAACAAGTTGCACAGCAATAGGGAGGGTGTTGTTATTGTTCTCAGCCACCGTACAGAAGACAATCTGAAGACAAAGAATAACACTTGCAAAACAGAGAAAAAAATCAGTAGGAAAGCAAATAAACAAAATCTGGAACACCAATCCCCGACAACGGTGCCAAATTTGATAGGTGTCAAACTACCAATATAATATTAACCTAATCAAGAAGCAAATAACGAGTAAAGCAATAAGTCAAGCCATAGAGACCGGTGGGAAAATGTTTAAATGCCAAAATAGAAAAATAAAATGAATTTGACTTGAATGAAAGTGAAACCGAGAATTAAAAGCAAACAGAGATTAAAATTAGCAATGAGAAGAATAAATTGCAGTAATTAAAATGAGAAAAATTTAATAATGATGAAAGCCTAGTTAAGATACCCCTCTGTTCAATCTAGTCAATTGATCACAGACGCGAAAGATCAGAATAAAACATTCAAATAGACAGAGTTATAGCTAACGATGACGCACTTAATTAACCAATCCTTTCTTACCTGTTCGATAGCTCCGGGACGCCCTGCAGAATATTTTCCTAACCATTAGACAACCCTCGGGATGACTTGACAATGTTTAATCTATGACAGCAATAAGAACAAAAGGGACCTCTATCCTAGCCAATGAAACCGAAAATTCCGTTATTCATGTAAACCAGATTATTCAGTTTCATAACAATGAACAATGTCCAACACATAAATTCGCATTATTTGCTACCTAGATTAGGACTAATGTGATACACTATCAATCCTAAATAGCAATATATTATCTCAATCAATCAATCAATGAGCACTTATCAATTAATCAATTAAAATAATAATACAAGAGTTAAAGCACAGAAACTGAATAAATACTTAAAATATTTTATATCAATTAAAACAAAGGTCTCACAATGTTAATGGATTAAACTTCAAAAGTACCTTAACTAGAAAGGTGTTAAGTTAGACATGATAATGGAAGAAAGCCACAAAAGTTGATAACAGCTACTGTTCACGTTTTCCAGTCGATGAGGAAGAATAAGAGCCGCCAATGACATAATAGAGTATTTATAGGTAGCTCCTCTAAAAACCTAATGCTAATGTAATTATTAATGACAAAATAATAATAATAATAATAATAATAATAATGTAATTATGATTGTTCTAGCAGTAAAATTGAGTCCACAGCCTTCAGACACGTCCTAGATGCTCAAATCCCGAAGCCCAATGGTGAAAACACGCAGCCCAAGATTGGAGGAAGAGATAGAAAATGTGCTTGAAGTATGAGGATTTCTCTTGAAGGCTACCTAGAGAGTCTTCCTTTATATATGTTTTTCTCCCTTCTCTCTTTATATTTATAGTTGTTGCCATGATTTATGTTGAAATTTATTGTCTTATTTTTTGTACAAAATTATGGTAGCTCAAGTATTTTGTTATGACTTAAAGATGTAGAACTTAACATCTATTTTCTATATTTATGAATGAAAGTTGTTCTTTTAATGCCATATTTGTAGTTTATGTATCTGGAGCTTTGAATGACATATTTGTAGTATTGTTGGATTTGATTTAATGACATGTTTTAATTGACTATGATTGTGACTGACCATCATTAGTTGTAGTTTTAACAAATCTAGTTGAAGGACCAAAAGGAGAAGGTTAGATGAGGTTAACATGCATTAAACTTGTTAGGTTATGTAATGGACATTTTCATGCTTACAAAGTGTTCAACGAAATTTCCAAGAGAACTTAATGAGTCTAATTTAGTTAGGTGAAGCCGAAAGAACCCTTTCTAATAAATGTAGATATACCTTGAATGATCTTGAAAGAGGCTTTAAGCGATAAAAGTGAGAGAACACTCAATATCCCATAAACCATTCATAAATGTAGTAAATAGAAGTATTGGTTGAATCTTGGAAGTCCTAACGCTTATCTTATTATTGTTCTTTATAAATTTCGTGTTCATTATTCAAAAATACCAAAAATATCACTTCTTTGTGTGTTTTATTTTCTTGTTCTAATCAATCACAATTAGCACTCGTCCCTATGGGTTTGACACCATAGGATTACTCTTAAGGTTTTTATTTCTACAATTGACTATCGTGCACTTGCGACATAACCGATCACCATCCCTTCTTCGTCGTCCTCCTCCTCCCACTTTTTCAAATTGCGCCCCCACCCTTCTGTTCTCTCTCTCTCTCTCTCAATTATTTTAAATCACCACATGACCCTTTCCTCTTTTTCACTCTGTTTCAACTTTTATGGGTTTTGTTCATTTTGTCTTGTATTCACCTTTCTCAAATTCTCTCAGTTTTTTATTCATTTTTTAATCACACTTTGGTCTCTCTCTCTAATTTTCTTATTTGGTTTTTTTGGGTTTGTTTTGGTTCTTTCTCGTGTTGTTTTGTATGTGGGAGTTTTCGGTTTCATTTTGTTCCCTATTTGATTTGCTTCCCTTTTTTGACTGAGATATTAAATAGTAAAAGAATAAACAAAAGCAGAGAGTGTGTGTGTTTTGGGGGTGATTCCTTGGTGGTTGGTGTGGATTCTAGGGCTATAACAAAAATGGGTTTTGAAGAGGAGAGCAAAGAGAATGCTTCAGAGATAAAAGCTAAAACAAAATAGTTTTCAATGAAGAAGATGGTGTTGAATCTAAAATTGGTGGGATATGTGAGATTTCCATCTATGCAACAAATGAAGAATATGATGGTGAAGACATGAAGATCTAGTAGCTAGGGTTTTATTTCTTTTTTCCATGTTATGTTGTAATTGTAACTGATTTGGTCGATCCCCAATATTATATTGTAAGCTAGGGTTCTTGATTCTCAATTTGTCTAAGCAATTTGATATCTGAGGCTTACGGTTCACGGAAAATTTAAAACCAAATCCAACCATTTCTCTTCTCTAAAACCAAGACCAACAAACAGAAGTTCAAACCAAAGCTAGGGTACTCTGTTTTTGGTTGATTAATCTGCAATTGCAAACCAAGAACAACAATTCTGCACTCTTTTTTGTTAATTAATCTACAAGTACAAATCTTTTTCTTTATTGAGGATGAATGAGTTGAGTGTGCTTCAAAGAAGAGAAGAAGAAATCTTATTCTGGTACGTGCTTCAAAGAAGAAATGAAGAAGAGTGAAAGGAGGGGAAGAAGAAAGGTGTGTGTGTGTGTGTGCGAGAGAGAGAGAGAGAGAGAGAGAGAGATTTGAAGTCATACGCGCTTTCAAACAATTGAAGTCAAGCACATTGCCACGCCAACGCCCAGTCATCACAGTCGGTGTTAAATAGTCACGTGTTTAATGTTTGAAGGGTAACAATAGCGATTTTTGCAAGTTCAAGAGAATCCGTAAGCATTCGCGAAGTTCGGGGGGAAAGTGCATGATCAATACAAGTTCAGGGAGGTTCACATGTATTAGGCCTATTATTTTTTACATATACAGAAACAAGCATGCAGGCTACAAATGTGAATCAACTTCCAAAGCAAAAATTTTGGGAAGTTGTTGATCTTCACAAATGGGAAGGTTTTTGGTTTCTTCCTGATGAAATACAACGCATAGAGACCATGCAATCTCAGTTCCAAGCACAAGATGACGATGTTATCTTAGCTTCATCAACGCAAACTGGATCAACATGGCTCAAAGCACCTTGTTATTCCATCATGGCACGCCAAGCCAATGATGATAAAGAGCTTATTGAACATATTATATTCCTCATGTTTATGTGCCAAACTTGGAGTCTGTCACGTCTAAAGGCATTTCACTCCCTGATGATCACCTAAAATCATGATGTAGGCTCTTTCACACTCATCTTCCATTCAATGTCTTGCCTGAATCTCTTAAAAACACAAATTGCAAGATTGTTTATATCACAAGGAACCCGAAAGACACGTTGGTATCGCTTTGGCATTTTGTCAACAAAATCGTGAGAAAGAACCAAGATCCATTTGGGTTTGTAGATGCATTTGAAAGTTTTTGCAATGGGGTACATAACTATGGACCCTTTTTTGACCATAACTTGTCTTATTGGAATGAGAATTTGAAAACGCCTAGATAGATATTATTTTTGAAGTATGAGGATCTGATTAAGGACCCAAAAGAGGAAGTGAACAAGTTGGCTCCGTTTTTTGGAAAGCCATTCAGAGAGGGGACGATGGTGCAGTTGAGAAGGTGATATTGGAGTGTAGTTTGGAAAGGTTGAAGAACTTAGATGGAGTCAAGAAAGGTTCGGGTCTTAGCAACTCGTGCAGAGTAGTTCAGGAACACAAGTTCAATTTAGCAGTTTTTTCAGGCGTGGAACTGTTGGAGATTGCAAGAACTACTTCATCACCGTGATGAGTGCTCGTCTTGATGAAATCACAAGCTCAAAGCTTCAGGGTTCGGGCCTTGACCTCCACGATTCAAGTAGAACTAGCATGCATACGGTTTTGCTGTTCTTATTCTTTGCAGTTCATCATATGAAAAATAAGATATTTGTAATGTAGTTTGTCTGGTTGATCCTGTTCATTTCAATTAAGCCCTTCGTGTAATTTCCATACATTCTGCTGGAAAAACAATTATGTTGTCATTTGTATAGTGCCAAAAAAAACAAATTTTCCTAATTTAACAAATATGTCACAAACTTTAAGAGTTGGAGAAAAATTCAAAATTTTGTTTAATGTTGATATTATATCTATCTTTATTATTGAAGGTATCTATAGAATCAAACCAAATTAACTAGTATAATAAATAGATCAAAAATAAACAAATCGAGTTATACTTACCTCATATATGAGCATTCAAGTCAACACGTTATAGGTGAACCACTTTTTTCAAAAATTATATCCATTAGAAATTCTTTTTTTTTTTACCAAATTTCAAAATTCTTGACATATTTTTAATTTAAAGGTCCAGTTTCTATTTTTTTTTTCTTATTCTTTTGAAATTAGTTAGCTAGTCTCCTTGTGTGCATGGCTGGAGTTAAACAAATTTGTAATACCCCGAATAATTTTTATAATTATTTTGGGATAATTATATTTGGAGTAATTATTTTGAATAATTATTGGTGGATAATTAGTTTTGGGAATAATTATTTGTGGAATAATTATTTTTGGATAATTATTTTTAATAAATTTGGGTAAAAAA